>CAVMKG010000275.1:0-47500 GCA_963682025.1 Cordilura impudica | reverse complement strand
AAAATTAAAAATTAAAAATTAAAAATTAAAAATTAAAAATTAAAAATTAAAAATTAAAAATTAAAAATTAAAAATTAAAAATTAAAAATTAAAAATTAAAAATTAAAAATTAAAAATTAAAAATTAAAAATTAAAAATTAAAAATTAAAAATTAAAAATTAAAAATTAAAAATTAAAAATTAAAAATTAAAAATTAAAAATTAAAAAATTAAAAATTAAAAATTAAAAATTAAAAATTAAAAATATAAATTAAAAATTAAAAATTAAAAATTAAAAATTAAAAATTAAAAATTAAAATTAAAAATTAAAAATTAAAAATTAAAAATTAAAAATTAAAAATTAAAAATTAAAAAATTAAAAATCAAAAATTAAAAATTAAAAATTAAAAATTAAAAATTAAA
This sequence comes from Cordilura impudica, assembly GCA_963682025.1. Classification (NCBI taxonomy): domain Eukaryota; kingdom Metazoa; phylum Arthropoda; class Insecta; order Diptera; family Scathophagidae; genus Cordilura; species Cordilura impudica. The sequence goes on along the minus strand of CAVMKG010000275.1, from coordinate 47,099 downwards.
ATTTAATTAAAAATTAAAAATTAAAAATTAAAAATTAAAAATTAAAAATTAAAAATTAAAAATTAAAAATTAAAAATTAAAAATTAAAAATAAAAATTAAAAAATTAAAAATTAAAAATTAAAACTTAAAAATTAAAAATTAAAAATTAAAAATTAAAAATTAAAAATTAAAAATTAAAAATTAAAAATTAAAAATTAAAAATTAAAAATTAAAATTAAAAATTAAAAATTAAAAATTAAAAATTAAAAATTAAAAATTAAAAATTAAAAATTAAAAATTAAAAATTAAAAATAAAAAATTAAAAATTAAAAATTAAAATTAAAAATTAAAAATTAAAAATTAAAAATTAAAAATTAAAAATTAAAAATTAAAAATAAAAAATTAAAAATTAAAAATTAAAAATCAAAAATTAAAAATTAAAAATAAAAAATTAAAAATTAAAAATTAAAAATTAAAAATTAAAAATTAAAAATTAAAAATCAAAAATTAAAAATTAAAAATTAAAAATTAAAAATTAAAAATTAAAAATTAAAAATTAAAAATTAAAAATTAAAAATTAAAAATTAAAAATTAAAAATCAAAAATTAAAAATTAAAAATTAAAAATTAAAAATTAAAAATTAAAAATTAAAAATTAAAAATTAAAAATTAAAAATTAAAAATTAAAAATTAAAAATTAAAAATCAAAAATCAAAAATTAAAAATTAAAAATTAAAAATTAAAACTTAAAAATTAAAAATTAAAAATTAAAAACTAAAAACTAAAAATTAAAAATTAAAAATTAAAAATTAAAAATAAAAAATTAAAAATTAAAAATCAAAAATTAAAATTAAAAATTAAAATTAAAAATTAAAAATTAAAATTAAAAATTAAAAATTAAAAATTAAAAATTAAAAATTAAAATTAAAAATTAAAAATTAAAAATTAAAAATTAAAAATTAAAATTTAAAAATTAAAAATTAAAAATTAAAAATTAAAAATTAAAAATTAAAAATTAAAAATTAAAAATTAAAAATTAAAAATTAAAAATTAAAAATTAAAAATTAAAAATTAAAAATTAAAAATTAAAAATTAAAAATTAAAAATTAAAAATTAAAAATTAAAAATTAAAATTAAAAATTAAAAAATTAAAAATTAAAAATTAAAAATTAAAAATTAAAAATTAAAAATTAAAATTAAAAATTAAAAATTAAAAATTAAAAATTAAAAATTAAAAATTAAAAATTAAAAATTAAAAATTAAAAATTAAAAATTAAAAATTAAAAATTAAAAATTAAAAATTAAAAATTAAAAATTAAAAATTAAAAATTAAAAATTAAAAATTAAAAATTAAAAATTAAAAATTAAAATTAAAAATTAAAAATTAAAAATTAAAAATTAAAATTAAAAATTAAAAATTAAAAATTAAAAATTAAAAATTAAAAATTAAAAATTAAAAATTAAAAATTAAAAATTAAAAATTAAAAATTAAAAATTAAAAATTAAAAATTAAAAATTAAAAATTAAAAATTAAAAATTAAAAATTAAAATTAAAAATTAAAAATTAAAAATTAAAAATTAAAAATTAAAAATTAAAAATTAAAAATTAAAAATTAAAAATTAAAAATTAAAAATTAAAAATTAAAAATTAAAAATTAAAAATTAAAAATTAAAAATTAAAAATTAAAAATTAAAAATTAAAAATTAAAAATTAAAAATTAAAAATTAAAAATTAAAAATTAAAAATTAAAAATTAAAAATTAAAAATTAAAAATTAAAAATTAAAAATTAAAAATTAAAAATTAAAAATTAAAAATTAAAAATTAAAAATTAAAAATTAAAAATTAAAAATTAAAAATTAAAAATTAAAAATTAAAAATTAAAAATTAAAAATTAAAAATTAAAAATTAAAAATTAAAAATTAAAAATTAAAAATTAAAAATTAAAAATTAAAAATTAAAAATTAAAAATTAAAAATTAAAAATTAAAAATTAAAAATTAAAAATTAAAAATTAAAAATTAAAAATTAAAAATTAAAAATTAAAAATTAAAAATTAAAAATTAAAAATTAAAAATTAAAAATTAAAAATTAAAAATTAAAAATTAAAAATTAAAAATTAAAAATTAAAAATTAAAAATTAAAATTAAAAATTAAAAATTAAAAATTAAAAATTAAAAATTAAAAATTAAAAATTAAAAATTAAAAATTTAAAAATTAAAAATTAAAAAAAATTAAAAATTAAAAATTAAAATTAAAATTAAAAATTAAAAATTAAAAATTAAAAATTAAAAATTAAAAATTAAAAATTAAAAATTAAAAATTAAAAATTAAAAATTAAAAATTAAAAATTAAAAATTAAAAATTAAAAATTAAAAATTAAAAATTAAAAATTAAAAATTAAAAATTTAAAAATTAAAAAATTAAAAATTAAAAATTAAAAATTAAAAATTAAAAATTAAAAATTTAAAAATTAAAAATTAAAAATTAAAAATTAAAAATTAAAAATTAAAAATTAAAAATTAAAAATTAAAAATTAAAAATTAAAAATTAAAAATTAAAAAAAAATTAAAAATTAAAAATTAAAAATTAAAAATTAAAAATTAAAAATTAAAAATTAAAAATTAAAAATTAAAAATTAAAAATTAAAAATTAAAAATTAAAAATTAAAAATTAAAAATTAAAAATTAAAAATTAAAAATTAAAAATTAAAAATTAAAATTAAAAATTAAAAATTAAAAATTAAAAATTAAAATTAAAAATTAAAAATTAAAAATTAAAAATTAAAAATTAAAAATTAAAAATTAAAAATTAAAAATTAAAAATTAAAATTAAAAATTAAAAATTAAAAATTAAAAATTAAAAATTAAAATTAAAAATTAAAAATTAAAAATTAAAATTAAAAATTAAAAATTAAAAATTAAAAATTAAAAATTAAAAATTAAAAATTAAAAATTAAAAATTAAAAATTAAAAATTAAAAATTAAAAAATTAAAAATTAAAAATTAAAAATTAAAAATTAAAAATTAAAAATTAAAAATTAAAAATTAAAAATTAAAAATTAAAAATTAAAAATTAAAAATTAAAAATTAAAAATTAAAAATTAAAAATTAAAAATTAAAAATTAAAAATTAAAAATTAAAAATTAAAAATTAAAAATTAAAAATTAAAAATTAAAAATTAAAAATTAAAAATTAAAAATTAAAATTAAAAATTAAAAATTAAAAATTAAAAATTAAAAATTAAAAATTAAAAATTAAAAATTAAAAATTAAAAATTAAAAATTAAAAATTAAAAATTAAAAATTAAAAATTAAAAATTAAAAATTAAAAATTAAAAATTAAAAATTAAAAATTAAAAATTAAAAATTAAAAATTAATAATTAAAAATTAAAAATTAAAAATTAAAAATTAAAAATTAAAAATTAAAAATTAAAAATTAAAAATTAAAAATTAAAAATTAAAAATTAAAAATTAAAAATTAAAAATTAAAAATTATAAATTAAAAATTAAAAATAAAAAATTAAAAATGAAAAATTATAAATTAAAAATTAAAAATTAAAAATTAAAAATTGAAAATTAAAAATTAAAAATTAAAAATTAAAAATTAAAAATTAAAAATTAAAAATTAAAAATTAAAAATTAAAAATTAAAAATTAAAAATTAAAAATTAAAAATTAAAAATTAAAAATAAAAATTAAAAATTAAAAATTAAAAATTAAAAATTAAAAATTAAAAATTAAAAATTAAAAATTAAAAATTATAAATTAAAAATTAAAAATTAAAAATTAAAAATTAAAAATCAAAAATTAAAAATTAAAAATTAAAAAATAAAAATTAAAACTAAAAAATTAAAAATTAAAAATTAAAAATTAAAAACTAAAAATTAAAAATTAAAAATAAAAAATAAAAAATAAAAAATAAAAAATTAAAAATTAAAAATTAAAAATCAAAAATCAAAAATTAAAAATAAAAATTAAAAATTAAAAATTAAAAATTAAAAATTAAAAATTAAAAATTAAAAATTAAAAATTAAAAATTAAAAATTAAAAATTAAAAATTAAAAATTAAAAATTAAAATTAAAAATTAAAAATTAAAAACTATAGATTAGAAATTAAAAATTAAAAATTAAAAATTAAAAATTAAAAATTAAAAATTAAAAATTTAAAAATTCAAAATTCAAAATTCAAAATTCAAAATTCAAACTTCAAAATTCAAAATTCAAAATTCAAAATTCAAAATTCAAAATTCAAAATTCAAAATTCAAAATTACAAATTAAAAATTACAAATTAAAAATTACAAATTAAAAATTAAAAATTAAAAATTAAAAATTAAAAATTAAAAATTAAAAATTAAAAATTAAAAATTAAAAATTAAAAATTAAAAATTAAAAATTAAAAATTAAAAATTAAAAATTAAAAATTAAAAATTAAAAATTAAAAATTAAAAATTAAAAATTAAAAATTAAAAATTAAAAATTAAAAATTAAAAATTAAAAATTAAAAATTAAAAATTAAAAATTAAAAATTAAAAATTAAAAATTAAAAATTAAAAATTAAAAATTAAAAATTAAAAATTAAAAATTAAAAATTAAAAATTAAAAATTAAAAATTAAAAATTAAAAATTAAAAATTAAAAATTAAAAATTAAAAATTAAAAATTAAAAATTAAAAATTAAAAATTAAAAATTAAAAATTAAAAATTAAAAATTAAAAATTAAAAATTAAAAATTAAAAATTAAAAATTAAAAATTAAAAATTAAAAATTAAAAATTAAAAATTAAAAATTAAAAATTAAAAATTAAAATTAAAAAATAAAATTAAAAACAAAAATTTAAAATTAAAAATTAAACATTAAAAATTAAAAATTGAAAATTAAAAATTAAACATTAAAATTTAAAAATTATAAATTAAAAATTAAAAATTAAAAATTAAAAATTAAAAATTAAAAATTAAAAACTAAAAACTAAAAATTAAAAATTAAAAATTAAAAATTAAAAATTAAAAATTAAAAATTAAAAATTAAAAATTAAAAATTAAAAATTAAAAATTAAAAATTAAAAATAAAAATTAAAAATTAAAAATTAAAAATTAAAAATTAAAAATTAAAAATTAAAAATTAAAAATTAAAAATTAAAAATTAAAAATTAAAAATTAAAAATTAAAAATTAAAAATTAAAAATTAAAAAATAAAAAATAAAAATTAAAAATTAAAAATTAAAAATTAAAAATTAAAAATTAAAAATTAAAAATTAAAAATTAAAAATTGAAAATTAAAAATTAAAAATTAAAAATTAAAAATTAAAAATTAAAAATTAAAAATTAAAAATTAAAAATTAAAAATTAAAAATTAAAAATTAAAAATTAAAAATTAAAAATTAAAAATTAAAAATTAAAAATTAAAAATTAAAAATTAAAAATTAAAAATTAAAAATTAAAAATTAAAAATTAAAAATTAAAAATTAAAAATTAAAAATTAAAAATTAAAAATTAAAAATTAAAAATTAAAAATTAAAAATTAAAAATTAAAAATTAAAGATTAAAAATTAAAAATGAAAAATTTAAAATTAAAAATAAAAAATTAAAAATTAATAATTAAAAATTAAAAATTAAATATTAAAAATTAAAAATTAAAAATTAAAAATTAAAAATTAAAAATTAAAAATTAAAAATTAAAAATTAAAAATTAAAAATTAAAAATTAAAAATTAAAAACTAAAAATTAAAAATTAAAAATAAAAATTAAAAATTAAAAAATAAAAATTAAAAAGTAAATATTATAATAAAAATTGAAATCAAAAATTAAAAATTGCTAGCTAATTCATATAAAAATATTTTAAAATTTGCTTGTTTTTAATATTATTATCTGTAAATTTTTGGCAAAGAATCAGTTGATTTTTTTAATTATCATGAATTATCCCAAACCTTTCTTATAGGGATAAAACTTTGGGTGTTATAATGCTGGCTGCGTTATATAATGAATTTCATTAGGGGTTTTCTACTCTAGTAAAATAAAAATAATGCAATTTTTCAAATAGTAACGAATTCTTTCTAAAGAAGACACGATCATTGTTATAACAAGGAATTATAATAGAAACAGGCCAAGAAGAAAAGCAATTAACTTTAAATTTAATTGGTATTCGAAATTTAAATTTCAGTACCGACAACAGTTTTAAAGTGGTAGCCGTACCCAATATTGGTTGTAATATTGAGTTTAAGATGCTGGTGGATGGTATCAAAGATTCAGCCCAGCCGAATTTAACATTCTTACTTGTTTTAATTTTACATTCTAACTACACAACATAGACTAAAATATAAAAAAAAATACTGTTTGCTCGAGGGTCTTTCGAAAAATATTTTATGCGTTGAAAAATCGGGGGAGAAAGTAAACACAGGGGGAATTAGTATTAAAAATGCAACATTATTTTTATGCGGGGTATTTCCCTTCTTCTGGTGATGATGTTTTGACAACTAATCTAGTTAACAATATGAAAATAACTTGAAACTAGTGCTGAAGTAAATTTAAAAGCTGTTCCCAATTGGGAGAGAGCATTTATAGGACACGAATGAAACGTAGTATTGAACAGTTGGATATAAAAATATAACATACGAAGTACTTAATTGTACAGAATACATTTTCTGCACTTACACAAATATTTTAACTGCCGTAAAGCATATTTAGTAGCAGTACATTTGGCAATCCGATATTTTCTAACGAAAAGCTTGTACGGTAACACGAACACGTCGGCAGCAGCTAATTATTCGAGTTTGCTTAAAATAAAAAATTTGATTCCATGTACAATTTAAATGTTAAAGCATAAAAAACTAACACGAATTTGGTAGTTTCAGGTTCTAATTCAAGTAGTTCTCTTAAGGGTAATTTTGTCACCGAATTACTAAATTGTTCAATTTCAGGACGCATCATATTATAGTAAACCAACCACTTTTATCACTAATAATATTAATCTTTTCGCTTATACTATAACCGTTTTTCGTATGAATACTCACAAAACGATCAATAACTTCGTTACGACCTGAGACAAGTGTCTAAAACATTTGTGGATTTCATGCCTTACGCAAATTACGCAAATACGGTATTGTTAACTAAAGCAGATCTCAAATTGGTTAAGGCTCCATCTCCCAATAATTCTAAACGTTGATAACTGTCGGTTAATCTATTGGGAAAAGTCTCTTATGTTTAACGTGAGTACCCGTCTCGTTGACATAAACTCACGGTGCTCTGAACACTGGATCGGAATATGCGCCGACCACCGCCCCATTGTGTAGTTAACTACACTCCGGTACCAATTCAAGATTCGTGCATTTGGGCAACAAATCCCACTCCTTGGTGGGGAGTCGAGTCCTACCTTACACACCTCTGCTGTTCTAGGGTTACAGCACCCGCTTGAATGCAACTCCACATCGAGCTATGCTCTCCCCGCGATTTGGGTATAAACCACAGCCACCACGATACTCCCCAAGGGGCCGTACCCGCAAGTCAGCTGGAATCAAGGATTCCAGGGGCTCTGACTTCCCGTGGTACCAGAATTATATATAAATATATAGCCTCCGGTCAGACTTCGTAGCAAAGCTACTACCAGTATGGCTCCAAACAGCTATGGACTGGTGACCATTCGAAGGCCTTAGTTCCACGCCCATATACCCACCCTGTGGGTGAAAGTATAGGTACACAACTAAGGCCTTCTAGAAGGTCTTGGGTACACACGCATGCGTACATCCTGTGGATGTAAACACACGTGTGCGATCAAACCCTTCTTAAACGTCTTCTTTTGAAGACTTCACACGCAAACTCATTCATACAACGCACTCTCCCATCATTCACAAGCACACCACTGACATCACAACCATCGTCCGTCAATATGACACCTAGAGAATCTAGGTCCCGTATGTCCGAGTAGAACGTGCATATGCACAAAACATGAAACCAGTCCTCGGTAAAAGGTCCACAGTCACACTCAGGCGTATTAGCCAAAGCTCTTTTATACAAAAATGCATTAAACGACCCATGGCCCGTAAGCAAAAAGCCCATACTCAGGCTAAAGCCAAAGTCTGGACGTTTCGCCACGAACGTCACATCGTGAATGAAGGAGTATGTAACCCGTCCATTGTCACTTCTGTCCCATCTATCTTGCCATCTGGAGACAACACACTCATTTAAGAGTGCCTTGCACTCCGTCCAGCTCCTACCACTAACGTCATCTTTAGTCACCCAATCGTCCTGCAACAATGGCTGTCCTTTCTTGATCCTGTAGGCAATACTTTTACGTATCACCTCCAAGTCAAGAGGGGCTACACCTACCAACACCTGTAAGGCCTCCGTGGAGACCGTACGACAACATGGCACACAAGCGAGCAAGACTACCCGTTGACACGACATGATTTTCAGCTTTCCTCTGGCAGTCGTGACCACGCTGGACCACACCGAGGAGCCATATGTTGCGCAGGCAACAAATAGTCCACGGTAAATGGTCCGCATAGAATGCCTGCTGAGGCCCCAGTCATTCCTAAGAATGCGCCGGACACATCCCACCACACCAGTCAATTTCGCCTTGACACGCTCAAGATGAACCAAGAAGTTCATACGCTCACGCATTGTTATCCCCAAGTACTTGACCTCAGTCGCATGCTTAAGGCTAACGCCATTGGCCCTAACAGTTGGAGGTCGATTTAGCGATAATCTGCCCTTGAGCAACATCATCACAGTTTTGTCCATTGCTACATCTACTCCTACCTGTCTACTCCAATCGCAGACAATCTGCATGGCTTCCTACCCCCTTCTCTCCAGCTCAGCACGAGACTGGCCTTCGATAAGGACGAGCAAGTCATCCGCATATGCGCACACATTGTATGCAACCATCAGCCTCCGCAAAAGAGGATCCATCATTAGATTCCAAATAAATGGACCGCAGATGGATCCCTGCGGACAACCTCTGACCACCTCAATGCACACGGACTCGTTCACACCAGCGACGCAAGCCCGCCTGCCAGAGAAGTAGCTTTTCCATAACTCCAACTCTTGGCAGCCGACCTCGCGTAGCCTCGCTAGAACGCCTTCTCATAACAGGAAGTCGAACGCACCCTTGAAATCAATAAAGATTCCAAGGACATATCCTGCCTCCGTCCTACCGAAACACGTTTTAACGTGATGCCAGGCGTCATCTACACTCCTACCACTTCTAAAGCCAAATTGCCACTCGCATGCGCCCTGGTCGATCCTCTCCTGAAGCCTTTTCAGCATAATCCTTTCCAATACTTTTCCAAGCACCGGAAGCAGACTGATGCCCCTATAGGAGCGAGGATTGCTCCTGATCCTATCGGGTGACTTAAGCAAAACAACGACACGGGCTATCTTCCACGGATGTGGAAAATACCCCTCTGATACACACTTTTCATAGATTGCCAACAAGTACTCAGGAATGGCCTTCCAGATGCTTTTACACATCTCTCCGGTCATCCCATCCATACCTGGAGACTTTCTACTCCGCGCCTGACAAATGCTTAACTCTAACTCAGTTCTGTCCAACGGAGGAGGGGGATCCACCCCCTGAAAAGGAAGATGGATAGGACCCTCCACCCTTGGAAAGAACTCACCCAGCAGAACGCGTATGCATGCCCCCCATGATGGCAATATTTCATTACCAACACGTAGGCCAGACACATCGGTCCTCTGGCTCCTACCTCTACAGAGCTTATAGACTCTGCCACATGGGTCGTCCCTGTTGTCCCGTACGTATGCTCTCCAGTCATCCTCCTTCACTTTCACGATACGGTCCTTATAGGCACGTAGCTGTGTCGCGTAGTTCGTCGCACGCAGTAGCACATCATCTGCATTGGTCCGCCTGGCTCTCTGGAATCGCTTCCTGAGCTGCCGGACGGTCCTCCGCATTTCTGTTAACTCCCGCGTCCACCATTTAACCCTTCCGGGGATTGTCCTAGAACATCTCCCAAGAAGGGCGTCATTGGTGTTTATCGTCCAATCGTTCAGCTTACCTATCTGTCCATCTATAGTCAGACCGCTGAAATCCCCAATGGAGACCTCAGAGGCCGCCTCCCTAATGCACGAGCCGTAGAAATCCCAATTAATTGGGAGTCTACGCCACCGCATCACATCCGAGACCTCTACAGGGGCGGGCGAGTAATGGAGCACAATCCGTATTGGATTATGATCACTCACCCCCCAATCGTCCTTAACGTCCCAGTCGCAGCGAAAACGCCGCAGTACGACGTCATTTACGGCTGTCACATCAATATCACTCACACCATTAGGACCGGAAAACGTATATAAATCAGAGGGCTGATTTAACGCACTAACACCCCGATTAACCATCCAGTCACTTAACATCTCACCCCGATGGTGGTTCTGATATCCAGACGAATGCCGGGATAACTTACTGAACCACATGGTAGACGATGCGTTCGCGTCCATACCTAGGATAATCGGGTTGCTACTCGCTAGTAGTAGCACCGTATCCATATACGAGATATACGGCTCTAATGGGCTGCTGAACTGACAGTATATGCTTGCCAGGAAGATTTTTCCGAATCTTCCTTCGACCAAGACACATACCCCCAGTTCGTTGGCAGATAACACAATACACTCTGCGTCAGGATCGTTGACAATTACAGCGGCCTTGACCCTAGAACAAGGAAGTAGGGAGTATAATAGGCATAAATAATGGCTTGCAACAAGTAGATCTGTCGCGGAATTTATATCCCTAAGCTTGTTCAAATTTCTCATAACCCGCCAATAAAGCGTCCATCGCTTCTTTAGCATTGGGTGTATAATGTACCTTCATTATCAGGTAAAGTACTACTAGGTTCTCTGGCTTCCTTAGCATCATATTTTATACTTCAATTAAGATTTAAACACAATCGGCAACAAATTTATCTAAAACAGAACTAAAAATTAGTTTTATTTATTTCCAATATATTTGATTTATATTTCGAGTTTTAATGAAATTACCTGAAATACTACATTTTTTCTATACATTTATTAACACATTTTCAATTAAAACTGTAATGTATGTGACGAGTGAAACTCTCACGTACTCGCTCGTTTTCCCACACACAGCCTAACCACCCATCACACCCACTATATCCAATCACATTCCATACATGGACGGATGAAAAGGTTAGTGTTCCAACCAAAAACCCAAAATAAATAAAAACAAGTAAGAGTGTTAAATTCGGCTGTGCCGAATCTTTGATACCCTCCACCTCGGTTTGAGTCTTGATAATAAATGTAAATGAAAAAGTAAACAATTTGTTAAACTTAACACCAAATTATTTCAGCAAATTCTTTGGGTTGGTTTTCTTCTTTTCTATTATTTCGGATTTATTTCGGCGTTTGCTTTTTGGTCATCGTGGTTGCTGATCGGCATGCATTTTGGTTATATACCTATATGCATGCGTTTCCGGTTATATGACATAACTTCTCGTTTAATTTAGTTTTTGCTAATTAAATAGCTCGCCCTAACCTCCATTGCAAAGGTAATGGTTGTGTAGAGTGGCTATATGCATTAAATCGTGCTAATTGGAGATGGCTGTATAGTTTCTTTTAACTGGCCAAATATTTCTTCATTGTGGCCATATAGGTCGGATGGAGAACAAAATAATAACCAAAAAAAAAAGCTCTCTCAACTTTTTTTTGAAAATATTGCCATATTTTGAAAACATAGAGAATAAATTTATAATAATAAATAATCAAATTAGGGATGAAAAACGCAAAAAATGAAAAGTCCCAAACATTTTAAATAAAATAATTTAATGTTATCTTTATTTTCTGAAAAACTTCAAATTTTCATCCAAAAAAAATTGTGAAAATTTATATATAAAAAATAACATTCTCATAAAATTACGTTTACTTATGTAACAATTTTTATGTTAGCAATTCTTAAATATCATTTGAGGTTTTCTTAAATTCATTGAATTTAAATTAATATCGACAAATCTGTTTTTCTATTTATTTAAATTGTAAAGGAGTGGCATCTCTGTCAAAATAAGCGAAAAACACAAAGAATAGAAAAAACAAATTACTTCGTGTTTGACAGGATGATTTTATGTTTATGTTTAATATCTTTATTTTTTTTACTAATATTTCTGTTTATTTATTTGAAAATGAAATAATGAATTGAATATGCTATTTAATTTTTTTATTTATATAAAAAAGTTTTTAATTAAAGCAAAATATTTTCACTATTTCATGATTTTTATTTATGTATGACGACATTTCAACCTAAAAATTTAAGTTTTTATCGATTGGATAAACAACACAAAAATGGTTGTCGTTTAGATAACAACAACAGCTGACTTTAACAATAGCGAATATCGTTTCAAAATTTTACTGATAATTTTGCAATTTTCTTTTTTTTTACAATTCGACTATCGTTAAAAGAAGTTACTGAATCGCGGTACTGAAAAGTTATTAATATCTCCTGAATGGCAATATTTTTTTTAAATGTAAATATTTTTAAATGTAAAGATATTTCTAAATTTAAAATTATTATTTCCGACGTTTTGATATGATTTTCTGAAACTCAATTAATATTTTCTAATTTATAATTGGAAATTTTATTTTCAGTTTTTATTATAATTGATATTTTCTTAAATTTGAATGGAAAATTTAAAAAGTGAAATTTTGTATTTATGTGAATAATAATGCTTTATTAATTATAAACAATTTTTAAAAATTAGATGTAATCGCAATCAGATATTTTATAGGTAAAGCAGAATAATAATTCTATATAACTATGTAGAACTGTTTTCTAAGCAAAAAACTCATTGACGAACTCGGTAACTCTATTTTGTAAAGACAACAAAAAGTTAACCCCCCAATCTCACATCACACTGAAATTGTAAAATCGTTGTGTACGTATTATCAACGAAAAATTGTTCGAATTAGTCGAATCCATCGCCATTAAATTTTATGCTCAAACATCTGACTGCAATCTCATTTTTAAAATGTTGTCGAAGCGTAAACTTGAAAAAATGTGTATACTTCTCTCTCTTATTTTATTTTAAGTAGAGTTACCAAGTTTATTATACAGGCACATGTTTGAGGGAAAATGTTTACATTTATTATTATTAGTATTATTTTAATAATAGTTAATAATAATTATGCTCTATAATTAACAAACTTGCGTTTTTGTATGCGCATTTCAAAAAATAAATCATTATAATAGATTTAACAAGTTAAAACTTTAATTACAATTTTACAGAATCCAGTAAATTTGCATTAAATTTATAACAGGGTAACATTAATCATCGTTAGTGTCTGCCACTATTCGCACGAAAAATTTGGTGCCATTAGTGTGACCACTGCGGAAAATGTGTGTGTATTAGTAAAAAAAATGTGAGTGTATTGAGTTTTTCGAACTTGCAGTGTGATGTGAGATTGGTGGGTAATATGCCAAACTTATGTTCATATTTGTAAAAGAATAATGAAAAAACGTATGAAATAAAAGACCAACCCGTGTATACTCTTAACATTGTTCTGTATGATATCTAGTTGAAAATATTAACATTCATGTTAAAATAGAAATAACTATTGCAAAGCTAATTAGAACAAACAAAAATTATGGCGGCATCTACTGTGGCATAGTCACGCTGAGCAAAATGAAGTGACACTCTGTTATACAAAAGAAATGTATTTTCCCCACAACAAAATACTGCAGAATTTTATGTAAATAAAATAACCGATTTATTTCTAACATGCAGTTACTATGAATATACATACATATATATAATATATGTACATTATTTGTATTATTTAATATGTGTATGTATGTATATTTAAATATTACACACAAAAAATACAACATCAAACGTTATTTTTGTGTTTTTCTCTTTAAATAAATTAATACATAAATTTTTTTGCTAAATTTACATTTGGGCAATTCACAACAGGTGTTGTATATTGTATGTTGTATTGAAATACACAATACAATCATTTGTTGTGAACACTCAGTTGTATTTTCATATTGTAAAACGCTTTCTTTAGTAATTTTCGATCCAACGAGGAAAGATCGCTTCGTCGCTTCTGCTATTTTGTATAAGAGAAAACACTTGTCAGTGTTTGCTTTTTGGTCGTGAGATATACCCTGGAGTTTTAGTTGCGTACCTCTTGCATTTTAATTTATAATGAAAAAAAAAAAAAATGTTAAATGTTTTGGTTGGTACTGAAAGAGAAAATACATACTAAAAATATAAACATTAATTTTTATATAAATAAACTTATCGATGTATTTGCGTTATTTGCATTATTTGCCATATTTTATTTTATAATTATTTATGCTGATAATATTCTATGTATTTGTTTTTTCTTTTTCATAAAAACTGGCATTCACTTGGAACTGATATGTTATGATACAATATACAACATTTACTAAACATAGCAAATGAAGTTGGATCGTGTATCAGATTTTTCAGTGAAAATTACCAACAACAATTTTACACTATTTTAAAGTGATACACGATACAAGAGATACAACGATACATTACCCATTGTGAATTGCCCAATTGTTTTTTTTATTAACAACTAGGTATTTTAGCATTATTTGCTTTAGATGTTGGTGAATTTTTACTCCCTTTATATTAACTCGTAGTGTCTGCTTGTTTTGGATCGATTTTAACCACTTTCCCGTGACCCAATCGATCTTGCAGGCAGGCTTGTGGCAATGACAGAAATGATCTAACATATTTTTTTAGTGATGCCAAAACAATGGAAACTTTTAAATTTTTCTACCAGAGTTGATAAAAAAATGTACAACGGGTTTGTTTTTGTTATATTATTACCATAACGACCACAAAAACAACAAGTCCAGCTATGAAAACAATGCAACATTTAGAATAACAACAAGAACAATATAGAAGTATCATGTTTTTCATTTTTTTTTTTAATTTTTCAGAGATTTCTGGACCTGTTCCACCGATTTTAATGATTTTTGAAGCAGAAATCTTTCCATGAATTTGGTGAATCAGTCTCACTAAAAATGATCACTGTAGCTGCATAATTGAGGGCGTGATCGTGACAAGAACAACATAGAAAATTATTTTTTTTTCAAGACTTTTTTAGTTCTTCATTCAAATCTCGGGCCCTAATCGACCGATTTGGACGATTTTAAATAGAAAACTTCTCAGGATGTTAGTGAATCATTTTTATGTCAACGAGTACCCTAGCTGCCGGATTGATGCCGTCATCGTGATTTCCACAGACGGACAGACGGACAGACGGACATCGCTATATCAACTCCGGTTGTTATAAGGATCACAAATAATAAATTTTATGGGGTCCAAAATTTTTTTTCTAATTATTACAAACGGAATGACAAACTTATATATACCCTCTGCACACTGGAGTGGAGGGCATAACAACTCTACAACAGCAACAATGACAGTCATATGTTTTTCAAATAGGAAAAAAGTGTTTATGTGTTAGTTTCGGTCATTCCCCAGTATGCATTGAAATATTATTTCTCCAATGTTGGAGAAAAGTTAAGTTCTTAAATTGATGTCAAATGTAATTCTCAACTTGGGTTGAACAATTTTTCTCCTTGTTTGCTTTCAACTTGACATCAAGTTGAGATTTAACATTTTTTCCAATCTTTGAGAAACATTTTTACTCTCAATTGGATATCCAACACTTTTCTCCACTTGAGACCAAACATTTTTTCAACTTGAATACGATTTGTGTTAAGTCTGAGATATTATTTAAATATGTTAAAATAATAAATTAAATTAAAAAATGCCAAAAAAGTACAAATAAATCATTGATATATTTTTAATTATTTTTGCCTTTTGTCGAATTTTTCAAAAAATGTACAACTAATTAATTCATTTATTTTTAATTCTAGATTTTAAAAAATGTACATAATATGTACATTTAATGTTAAATATGTACATAGTAATGTTAAATATATAATGAAATTAAATTGAAACATTAAAAAAAGTACATTGTTTTCATTTCTAAAATTAGTATAATATTTTTTAATATGGCAATTCCGTACCTTCCATTTGATACCGATTGGAAATATTTCTTTGCTATCAAGTTGAGAATCACAAATTTCTCAATTTGATAACTATGAAAATCGCCATATAAAAAATGTGCCTTTTAAGTTGAGAAGACTATATTCGAACTATTGAGGGCATTTGAGAATTAACGTTGGAGATTTGAGAAATGTATTTGATCTCAAATGCACCTCAAGTTGATAGCAAACAAAAATGTTTATTGGGATATTTATTGTAGGGTCGTTTGCACACACACAAAAAATAGAAAATAAATTGTCAATAAGCAAAGCAAGTGGCTTCGAAATTCGATGATGCCAGTTAATCATTTTTTGTTCACGCGTTATTTATAATTGGAGGAATTTTTTTCTCGAGAAATGTATTTTCCGTGAGAAAGAAATTCCTTGAGAATATTCATAATTGGGATGAATAACTTTTAATTGGAACTTTTTAGTCGGAATAAATCATAATTCTAGTTAGATATTGGTTAATATTTAATTAGAAAAAATATTGTGGTGGCATCTACGCAATTATTGAGGCAGTCACGGAAAAATTAAATGCAAGTCTGTTTTTTTTAATATAACAAAAATGGATTTTCCCTTTAACAAAATATGGCAGAATTCTTTATAAATGAAATGCAAAATGGAAAATCAATTTTGTGCTAATTCTTAACAAAATTAATAAAATATATATATGTATTATTATATTTATTAATATTTGTAATTTTATTTGACACAATTTCACACACAGTTTTACAGATCAACTGTTTTAATTAGAAACAAGTAAGAGTGTTAAATTCGGCTGTGCCGAATCTTTGATACCCTCCACCCCGGTTTGAGTCTTGATAATAAATGTAAATGAAAAAGTAAACAATTTGTTAAACTTAATACCAAATTATTTCAGCAAATTCTTTGGGTTGGTTTTCTTCTTTTCTATTATTTCGGATTTATTTCGGTGTTTGCTTTTTGGTCATCGTGGTTGCTGATCGGCATGCATTTTGGTTATATACCTATATGCATGCGTTTCCGGTTATATGACATAACTTCTCGTTTAATTTAGTTTTTGCTAATTAAATAGCTCGCCCTAACCTCCATTGCAAAGATAATGGTTGTGTAGAGTGGCTATATGCATTAAATCGTGCTAATTGGAGATGGCTGTATAGTTTCTTTTAACTGGCCAAATATTTCTTCATTGTGGCCATATAGGTCGGATGGAGTAACAAAATAATAACCAAAAAAAAAGCTCTCTCAACTTTTTTTTAAAATATTGCCATATTTTGAAAACATAGAGAATAAATTTATAATAATAAATAATCAAATTAGGGATGAAAAACGCAAAAAACGAAAAGTCCCACACATTTTAAATAAAATAATTTAATGTTATCTTTATTTTCTGAAAAACTTCAAATTTTCATCCAAAAAAAATTGTGAAAATTTATATATAAATAGCATTCTCATAAAATTACGTTTACTTATGTAACAATTTTTATGTTAGCAATTCTTAAATATCATTTGAGGTTTTCTTAAATTCATTGAATTTAAATTAATATCGACAAATCTGTTTTTCTATTTATTTAAATTGTAAAGGAGTGGCATCTCTGTCAAAATAAGCGAAAAACACAAAGAATAGAAAAAAACAAATTACTTCGTGTTTGACAGGATGATTTTATGTTTATGTTTAATATCTTTATTTTTTTTACTAATATTTCTGTTTATTTATTTGAAAATGAAATAATGAATTGAATATGCTATTTAATTTTTTTATTTATATAAAAAAGTTTTTTAATTAAAGCAAAATATTTTCACTATTTCATGATTTTTATTTATGTATGACGACATTTCAACCTAAAAATTTAAGTTTTTATCGATTGGATAAACAACACAAAAATGGTTGTCGTTTAGATAACAAAAACAGCTGACTTTAACAATAGCGAATATCGTTTCAAAATTTTACTGATAATTTTGCAATTTTCTTTTTTTTTACAATTCGACTATCGTTAAAAGAAGTTACTGAATCGCGGTACTGAAAAGTTATTAATATCTCCTGAATGGCAATATTTTTTTTAAATGTAAACATTTTTAAATGTAAAGATATTTCTAAATTTAAAATTATTATTTCCGACGTTTTGATATGATTTTCTGAAACTCAATTAATATTTTCTAATTTATAATTGGAAATTTTATTTTCAGTTTTTATTATAATTGATATTTTCTTAAATTTGAATGGAAAATTTAAAAAGTGAAATTTTGTATTTATGTGAATAATAATGCTTTATTAATTATAAACAATTTTTAAAAATTAGTTGTAATCGCAATCAGATATTTTATAGGTAAAGCAGAATAATAATTCTATATAACTATGTAGAACTGTTTTGTAAGCAAAAAACTCATTGACGAACTCGGTAACTCTATTTTGTAAAGACAACAAAAAGTTAACCCCCCAATCTCACATCACACTGAAATTGTAAAATCGTTGTGTACGTATTATCAACGAAAAATTGTTCGAATTAGTCGAATCCATCGCCATTAAATTTTATGCTCAAACATCTGACTGCAATCTCATTTTTAAAATGTTGTCGAAGCGTAAACTTGAAAAAATTTGTATACTTCTCTCTCTTATTTTATTTTAAGTAGAGTTACCAAGTTTATTATACAGGCACATGTTTGAGGGAAAATGTTTACATTTATTATTATTAGTATTATTTTAATAATAGTTAATAATATTTATGCTCTATAATTAACAAACTTGCGTTTTTGTATGCGCATTTCAAAAAATAAATCATTATAATAGATTTAACAAGTTAAAACTTTAATTACAATTTTACAGAATCCAGTAAATTTGCATTAAATTTATAACAGGGTAACATTAATCATCGTTAGTGTCTGCCACTATTCGCACGAAAAATTTGGTGCCATTAGTGTGACCACTGCGGAAAATGTGTGTGTATTAGTAAAAAAAAATGTGAGTGTATTGAGTTTTTCGAACTTGCAGTGTGATGTGAGATTGGTGGGTAATATGCCAAACTTATGTTCATATTTGTAAAAGAATAATAAAAAAAACGTATGAAATAAAAGACCAACCCGTGTATACTCTTAACATTGTTCTGTATGATATCTAGTTGAAAATATTAACATTCATGTTAAAATAGAAATAACTATTGCAAAGCTAATTAGAACAAACAAAAATTATGGCAGCATCTACTGTGGCATAGTCACGCTGAGCAAAATGAAGTGACACTCTGTTATACAAAAGAAATGTATTTTCCCCACAACAAAATACTGCAGAATTTTATGTAAATAAAATAACCGATTTATTTCTAACATGCAGTTACTATGAATATACATACATACATATATATAATATATGTACATTATTTGTATTATTTAATATGTGTATGTATGTATATTTAAATATTACACACAAAAAATACAACATCAAACGTTATTTTTGTATTTTTCTCTTTAAATAAATTAATACATAAATTGCTAAATTTACATTTGGGCAATTCACAACAGGTGTTGTATATTGTATGTTGTATTGAAATACACAATACAATCATTTGTTGTGAACACTCAGTTGTATTTTCATATTTCTTTAGTAATTTTCGATCCAACGAGGAAAGATCGCTTCGTCGCTTCTGCTATTTTGTATAAGAGAAAACACTTGTCAGTGTTTGCTTTTTGGTCGTGAGATATACCCTGGAGTTTTAGTTACGTACCTCTTGCATTTTAATTTATAATGAAAAAAAAAAATGTTAAATGTTTTGGTTGGTACTGAAAGAGAAAATACATACTAAAAATATAAACATTAATTTTTATATAAATAAACTTATCGATGTATTTGCGTTATTTGCATTATTTGCCATATTTTATTTTATAATTATTTATGCTGATAATATTCTATGTATTAGTTTTTTCTTTTTCATAAAAACTGGCATTCACTTGGAACTGATATGTTATGATACAATATACAACATTTACTAAACACAGCAAATGAAGTTGGATCGTGTATCAGATTTTTCAGTGAAAATTACCAACAACAATTTTACACTATTGTAAAGTGATACACGATACAAGAGATATAACGATACATTACCCATTGTGAATTGTCCAATTGTTTTTTTTTATTAACAACTAGGTATTTTAGCATTATTTGCTTTAGATGTTGGTGAATTTTTACTCCCTTTATATTAACTCGTAGTGTCTGCTTGTCGAAAAAATTTTGGATCGATTTTAACCACTTTCCCGTGACCCAATCGATCTGAAATTTTGCAGGCAGGCTTGTGGCAATGACAGAAATGATCTAACATATTTTTTTAGTGATGCCAAAACAATGGAAACTTTTAAATTTTTCTACCAGAGTTGATAAAAAAATGTACAAAGGGTTTGTTTTTGTTATATTATTACGATAACGACCACAAAAACAACAAGTCCAGCTATGAAAACAATGCAACATTTAGAATAACAACAAGAACAATATAGAAATATCATGTTTTTCATTTTTTTTTTACTTTTTCAGAGATTTCCCTGGACATGTTCCACCGATTTTAATGATTTTTGAAGTAGAAATATTTCCATGTATTTGGTGAATCATTCTCACTAAAAATGATCACTGTAGCTGCACTATTGAGGGCGTGATCGTGACAAGAACAACATAGAAAATTATTTTTTTTTCAAGACTTTTTTAGTTCTTCATTCAAATCTCGGGCCCTAATCTACCGATTTGGACGATTTTAAATAGCAAACTTCTCAGGATGTTAGTGAATCATTTTTATATCAACGAGTACCCTAGCTGCCGGATTGATGCCGTCATCGTGATTTCCACGGACGGACAGACGGACATCGCTATATCAACTCCGGTTGTTATAAGGATCACAAATATATAAATTTTATGGGGTCCAAAATTTTTTTTCTAATTATTACAAACGGAATGACAAACTTATATATACCCTCTGCCCACTGGAGTGGAGGATATACCAACTCTACAACAGCAACAGTGACAGTCATATGTTTTTCAAATAGGAAAAAACTGTTTATGTGTTAGTTTCGTTCATTCCCCAGTATGCATTGAAATATTATTTCTCCAATGTTGGAGAAAAGTTAAGTTCTTAAATTGATGTCAAATGTAATTCTCAACTTGGGTTGAACAATTTTTCTCCTTGTTTGCTTTCAACTTGACATCAAGTTGAGACTTAACATTTTTTCCAATCTTTGAGAAACATTTTTACTCTCAATTGTATATCCAACACTTTTCTCCACTTGAGACCAAACATTTTTTCAACTTGAATACGATTTGTGTTAAGTCTGAGATATTATTTAAATATGTCATAAATAATAAATTAAATTAAAAAATGCCAAAAAAGTACAAATAAATCATTGATATATTTTTAATTATTTCTGCTTTTTGTCGAATTTTTCAAAAAATGTACAACTAATTAATTCATTTATTTTTAATTCTAGATTTTAAAAAATGTACATAGTATGTACATTTAATGTTAAATATGTACATAGTAATGTTAAGTATATAATGAAATTAAATTGAAACATTAAAAAAAGTACTTTGTTTTCATTTCTAAAATTAGTATAATATTTTTTAATATGGCAATTCCGTGCCTTCCATTTGATACCAATTGGAAATATTTCTTTGCTATCAAGTTGAGAATCACAAATTTCTCAATTTGATAACTATGAAAATCGCCATATAAAAAATGTGCCTTTTAAGTTGAGAAGACTATATTCGAACTATTGAGGGCATTTGAGAATTAACGTTGGAGATTTGAGAAATGTATTTGATCTCAAATGCACCTCAAGTTGATAGCAAACAAAAATGTTTATTGGGACATTTATTGTAGGGTCGTTTGCACACACACAAAAAATAGAAAATAAATTGTCAATAAAGGTGCTATTACATGATGTGTTTTTTACATATGTACTGTCAAATTTTCCCACAACAAAAGTTGTAAACATCGTGTGATACATATAAAACATTGTTTATGTACAATACATGAGAAAAGTCACACGTAAATTTTTCAATTAGAACAGGTTCTATTTTTGCATGACAAACAAGTGAAAATACAACACTGCTTGTGGCGAAAGAAAAACAGAGTACATTTTAAAGATTAATATTGAAAGAAAAATAAATTGTTTAGTTTTAATTAACAATTAAAAAATACATAACCTTTTTTTTAACAAAAAATTTTTGTAAATTCACAAATTAAATCAGCTGTTGTTTACATTTAGAGGTTATGTCATACGGAAATACATACGCACGTGTGATAGCAAAAATTATGAATCGTATGTAAGAAGACAATTTTGACAGACATGAAGAATTTCATATGGATAAAAAAAGTGACAGTACATATGTAAAAAACATTTCGTGTAATAGCACCTTAAGCAAAGCAAGTGGCTTCGAAATTCGATGATGCCAGTTAATCATTTTTTGTTCACGCGGAATTTATAATTGGAGGAATTTTTTTCTCGAGAAATGTATTTTCCGTGAGAAAGAAATTCCTTGAGAATATTCATAATTGGGATGAATAACTTTTAATTGGAACTTTTCAGTCAGAATAAATCATAATTCTAGTTAGATATTGGTTAATATTTAATTAGAAAAAATATTGTGGTGGCATCTACGCAATTATTGAGGCAGTCACGGAAAAATTAAATGCAAGTCTGTTTTTTTTAATATAACAAAAATGGATTTTCCCTTTAACAAAATATGGCAGAATTCTTTATAAATGAAATGCAAAATGGAAAATCAATTTTGTGCCAATTCTTAACAAAATTAATAAAATATATATATGTATTATTATATTTATTAATATTTGTAATTTTATTTGACACAATTTCACACACAGTTTTACAGATCAACTGTTTTAATTAGAAAAAATATTGTGGTGGCATCTACGCAATTATTGAGGCAGTCACGGAAAAATTAAATTCAAGTCTGTTTTTTTTAATATAACAAAAATGGATTTTCCCTTTAACAAAATGGAAAATCAATTTTGTGCTAATTCTTAACAAAATTAATAAAATATATATATATGTATTACTATATTTATTAATATTTGTAATTTTATTTGACACAATTTCACACACAGTTTTACAGATCAACTGTTTTCAACTGATTTAGAAGTTTTCTGTTTTTGAAACAGTAGTGCCAATTTGTAACATTTTGTGATGTAATGAAAATCGCAGAATGATAAGTTAATACACAATAAAAAATATTAAATTTTTAAGTTTTATATACATATTGCAATAAAAAAAACTTTGGTAAATTTACATTGAAGATGGTCAGAAATGAATGAGAAAAAATATATAGACATTTTAGAAAAGCACATTTAATGTTAAACTTTATGCACAAAATATATGGGTTTTTGTTGTTTCGAATTTAACTGTGGCTCTAAGTGAAAAGTTTTAGACCGACCGTATATTACATCTTGAGGATCCTCACCTAATATTTTCAAATATTTTAAATTCTTTTTAACTCATTTAACCTCATTACGAAAATAGTAAAACAGTAAATATGGAAAATCCACGCACCTCAAAAAATTTTTTTCTATGAAATAAATTAAAGACATATCATATTATACAATTTTCTTTCAAAAATGTATCAATTATTGCAAATTTGAAATTTGACATATAGTATTTGTACATATATTTGTATATATTTCGCAGTATGAAAAGAACTATTATTTCTTTATTTAGAATATATGTAAGTATTGCTCGCAAAAAAATGCAACATCATGAATGAAACACATAGACGACTGCTGGCAGCAGCATTTGTAGTCGTATAGTCAGCTACTTGATTTTTCTGAATACGACAGCAACATATAATACAAATGCATTTTTATTTAAATACACAATTACTTTTACTTATTTAAAATGCATTAGTACAACGTAAAAATAAATAAATTAGTTTAACGCCTTTTGATTATTAATGGAATTATAGCCTTTCATTTTGCGATTTTTTTTTTAAACAAAATAAAATATTTCACAACACTAACTTCTTTTACATATTTTGCTATATTGTCAACACTATTTTTGTTTAGTAGCCAACAAAACACACTTGCAGTTTTTTTTTTCTATTTGAAGAACATATGACTGCCATTGTTGATGTTGTAGAGTTGTTTTTTTTTTGATTTTGTTTCGTTAACTCTTTTGTATTAAAGCACCTCCAATATATGTATCCATTTTATTTTGCAAATTCAGTATATTTATAATTTATTACTTACAGCAAAAAATAATAGAAACAATTTTATCAGTTATGCTTACGAAACTATATAAATAGACTTGAAGTTGGCTGCAAAAGCAGTAGCCTGTGTAAAGAACAAGTTAGCGACATGTAACTGTTACATAACGTGTCAGCCTTTTTTTCACATGAAAAGTATTGGGACGTTCCGGTTACGTTCGGTAACTGTTTTAAATGATTTTCATGTAAAAAAAAAAACAACTGACTCGTTACGGTTACGGTTAGAAAACATTGACCTTTTATATGTATTATAATGCTATGAATGCATTTATCTTTATTTTATTTTATTTATATATTCTTTTTTTTGTATTGTATATTATTTTTTTTTATTATTATTACTATTTCATTTAATTATTTTTTTCTTTAAATAAATTAATACATAAAAATTTGTTTTTTAAATTATTGGTGAACTTTTACTCCCTTTATTTACTGCCTTTATATTAACTGGTAGTGTCTGCTTGTCGACAAAATTTTGGATCGATTTTTAGCCCCTTTCCCGTGAGCCAATCGATCTGAAATTTTGCATGCAGGCTCGTGGCAATGACAGAAATGATCTAACAAATTTTTTTAGTGATGCCAAAACAATGGAAACTTTTAAAATTTTCTACCAGAGTTCACAAAAAAAATGTACAAAGGGTTTGTTTTTATTATATTATTACTACAACGACCACAAAAACAACAAGTCCAGCTATGACAACAATGCAACATTTAGAATAACAACAGGAACAATATGGAAACATCATGTTTTTCATTTTTTTTTTAATTTTTCATAGATTTACCTGGACCTGTTCCACCGATTTTAATGATTTTTGAAGTAGAAATCTTCCCATGAATTTGGTGAATCATTCTCACTAAAAATTATCACCCTCGCTATCCTATTGAGGGCGTGATCGTGACAAGAACCACATAGAAAATTATATTTTTTCAAGACTTTTTTAGTTCTTCATTCAAATCTCGGGCCCTAATCGACCGATTTGGACGATTTTAAATAGCAAACTTTTCAGGATGTTAATGAATCATTTTTTATGCCAACGAGCACCCTAGCTGCCCGATTGATGCCGTCATCGTGGTTTCCACAGACGGACAGACGGACAGACGGACAGACGGACATCGCTATATCAACTCCGGTTGTTATAAGGATCACAAATATATACATTTTATGGGGTCCAAATTTTTTTTTCTAATTATTACAAACGGAATGACAAACTTATATATACCCTCTGCACACTGGAGTGGAGGGTATAAAAATATTGTGGTGGCATCTACGCAATTATTGAGGCAGTCACGGAAAAATTAAATGCAAGTCTGTTTTTTTTAATATAACAAAAATGGATTTTCCCTTTAACAAAATATGGCAGAATTCTTTATAAATGAAATGCAAAATGGAAAATCAATTTTGTGCTAATTCTTAACAAAATTAATAATATATATATATATATATATATATATGTATTATTATATTTATTAATATTTGTAATTTTATTTGACACAATTTCACACACAGTTTTACAGATCAACTGTTTTCAACTGATTTAGAAGTTTTCAGTAGTGCCAAATTTGTAACAGTAGTGCCAATTTGTAACATTTTGTGATGTAATGAAAATCGCAGAATAATAAGTTAATACACAATAAAAAATATTAAATTTTTAAGTTTTATATACATATTGCAATAAAAAAAACTTTGGTAAATTTACATTGAAGATGGTCAGAAATGAATGAGAAAAAATATATAGACATTTTAGAAAAGCACATTTAATGTTAAACTTTATGCACAAAATATATGGGTTTTTGTTGTTTCGAATTTAACTGTGGCTCTAAGTGAAAAGTTTTAGACCGATCGTATATTACATCTTGAGGATCCTCACCTAATATTTTCAAATATTTTAAATTCTTTTTAACTCATTTAACCTCATTACGAAAATAGTAAAACAGCAAATATGGAAAATCCACGCACCTCAAAAAATTTTTTTCTATGAAATAAATTAAAGACATTTCATATTATACAATTTTCTTTCAAAAATGTGTCAATTATTGCAAATTTGAAATTTGACATATAGTATTTGTACATATATTTGTATAGATTTCGCAGTATGAAAAGAACTATTATTTCTTTATTTAGAATATATGTAAGTATTGCAGCAGCATTTGTAGTCGTATAGTCAGCTACTTGATTTTTCTGAATACGACAGCAACATATAATACAAATGAATTTTTATTTAAATATACAATTACTTTTATTTATTTAAAATGCATTAGTACAACGTAAAAATAAATAAATTAGTTTAACGCCTTTTGATTATTAATGGAATTATAGCCTTTCATTTTGCGATTTTTTTTTTAAACAAAATAAAATATTTCATAGCACTAACTTCTTTTACATATTTTGTTATATTGTCAACACTATTTTTGTTTTGTAGCCAACAAAACACACTTGCAGTTTTTTTTTTATATTTGAAGAACATATGACTGCCATTGTTGATGTTGTAGAGTTGTTTTTTTTTTTTGATTTTGTTTCGTTAACTCTTTTGTATTAAAGCACCTCCAATATATGTATCCATTTTAGTTTGCAAATTCAGTATATTTATAATTTATTACTTACAGCAAAAAATAATAGAAACAATTTTATCAGTTATGCTTACGAAACTATATAAATAGACTTGAAGTTGGCTGCAAAAGCAGTAGCCTGTGTAAAGAACAAGTTAGCGACATGTAACTGTTACGTAACGTGTCAGCCTTTTTTTCACATGAAAAGTATTGGGACGTTCCGGTTACGTTCGGTAACTGTTTTAAATGATTTTCATGTAAAAAAAACAACTGACTCGTTGCGGTTACAGTTAGAAAACATTGACCTTTTATATGTATTATAATGCTATGAATGCATTTATCTTTATTTTATTTTATTTAAATATTCTTTTTTTTTTTGTATTGTATATTATTTTTTTTTATTATTATTACTATTTCATTTAATTATTTTTTTCTTTAAATAAATTAATACATAAAAATTTGTTTTTTAAATTATTGGTGAACTTTTACTCCCTTTATTTACTGCCTTTATATTAACTGGTAGTGTCTGCTTGTCGACAAAATTTTGGATCGATTTTTAGCCCCTTTCCCGTGAGCCAATCGATCTGAAATTTTGCATGCAGGCTCGTGGCAATGACAGAAATGATCTAACAAATTTTTTTAGTGATGCCAAAACAATGGAAACTTTTACAATTTTCTACCAGAGTTCACAAGAAAATGTACAAAGGGTTTGTTTTTATTATATTATTACCACAACGACCACAAAAACAACAAGTCCAGCTATGACAACAATGCAACATTTAGAATAACAACAGGAACAATATGGAAACATCATGTTTTTCATTTTTTTTTTAATTTTTCATAGATTTACCTGGACCTGTTCCACCGATTTTAATGATTTTTGAAGTAGAAATCTTCCCATGAATTTGTTGAATCATTTTCACTAAAAATTATCACCCTAGCTATCCTATTGAGGGCGTGATCGTGACAAGAACAACATAGAAAATTATATTTTTTCAAGACTTTTTTTAGTTCTTCATTCAAATCTCGGGCCCTAATTGACCGATTTGGACGATTTTAAATAGCAAACTTTTCAGGATGTTAATGAATCATTTTTTATGCCAACGAGCACCCTAGCTGCCCGATTGATGCCGTCATCGTGATTTCCACAGACGGACAGACGGACAGACGGACATCGCTATATCAACTCCGGTTGTTATAAGGATCACAAATATATATATTTTATGGGGTCCAAATTTTTTTTTTCTAATTATTACAAACGGAATGACAAACTTATATATACCCTCTGCACACTGGAGTGGAGGGTATAAAAATATTGTTTACATTTCTTATTAGTTCATATTATTATTAGCTCATATTATTATTAGTTCATATTATTAGTCCATGTTATATGAGCCACCCTAAGAAATATTATTATTTTAGTAATGCACCGTTATTTTAATATTACATTTAATACAAAAGAGGAACACAAATATTATTTTTTTCTCTATACACTCTATTTACCACGGTATGAAACCGGTTTTTGTACAATAGTATACTCATTGAATTCCATAAAAAAAAAAAATAAATAAACAAATATATATACCTACATAGAGAGAAAGAAGAGACGTTAAGTTTGTTGTGGATTGTATGTTAACACCATCACAAAACCAATGTCTTCATATACATATATAAGCACAATATGTAGTAACATACTCTCTAAGAAAACCAAAGCACATTATTTTTAGAGTAGTTAATAATATCGAAATATGCAAAAGAAACATACGAAATGTTAATTTAATTTTAAACCCTTATATACTAAAATATACTAACCATTCAGTGTTATATATTTAAGGACAACAGTTTGCCTTTGAAACAAAATGTTAACTATTACTTCTTAATACTATATAAACATACAAACAATACAATGTTAGTATATAGAAACGATAAGTTAAATGTAAAATCAAATTTTTTGTAAATGCCAAGTGACTTTCATCTGACCCCAAAAGACTATAAAAATTAAAAATTAAAAATTAAAAATTAAAAATTCAAAATTCAAAATTCAAGATTCAAAATTCAAAATTACAAATTAAAAATTACAAATTAAAAATTACAAATTAAAAATTAAAAATTAAAAAATAAAAATTAAAAATTAAAAATTAAAAATTAAAAATTAAAAATTAAAAATTAAAAATTAAAAATTAAAAATTAAAAATTAAAAATTAAAAATTAAAAATTAAAAATTAAAAAATAAAGCTTAGAAATTAAAAATTAAAAATTAAAAATTAAAAATTTAAAATTAAAAATTTAAAATTAAAAATTAAAAATTAAAAATTAAAAATTAAAAATTAAAAATTAAAAATTAAAAATTAAAAATTAAAAATTAAAAATTAAAAATTAAAAATTAAAAATTAAAAATTAAAAATTAAAAATTAAAAATTAAAAATTAAAATTAAAAATTAAAAATTAAAAACTAAAGCTTAGAAATTAAAAATTAAAAATTAAAAATTAAAAATTTAAAATTAAAAATTTAAAATTAAAAATTAAAAATTAAAAATTAAAAATTAAAAATTAAAAATTCAAAATTCAAAATTCAAAATTCAAAATTCAAAATTCAAAATTCAAAATTCAAAATTCAAAATTCAAAATTCAAAATTCAAAATTCAAAATTACAAATTAAAAATTACAAATGAAAAATTAAAAATTAAAAATTACAAATTAAAAATTAAAAATTAAAAATTAAAAATTAAAAATTAAAAATTAAAAATTAAAAATTAAAAATTAAAAATTAAAAATTAAAAATTAAAAATTAAAAATTAAAAATTAAAAATTAAAAATTAAAAATTAAAAATTAAAAATTAAAAATTAAAAATTAAAAATTAAAAATTAAAAATTAAAAATTAAAAATTAAAAATTAAAAATTAAAAATTAAAAATTAAAAATTAAAAATTAAAAATTAAAAATTAAAAATTAAAAGTTAAAAATTAAAAATTAAAAATTAAAAATTAAAAATTAAAAATTAAAAATTAAAAATTAAAAATTAAAAATTAAAAATTAAAAATTAAAAATTAAAAATTAAAAATTAAAAATTAAAAATTAAAAATTAAAAATTAAAAATTAAAAATTAAAAATTAAAAATTAAAAATTAAAAATTAAAAATTAAAAATTAAAAATTAAAAATTAAAAATTAAAAATTAAAAATTAAAAATTAAAAATTAAAAATTAAAAATTAAAAATTAAAAATTAAAAATTAAATATTAAAATTAAAAAATAAAATTAAAAACTAAAAATTAAAAATTAAACATTAAAAATTAAAAATTGAAAATTAAAAATTAAAAATTAAAAATTATAAATTAAAAATTAAAAATTAAAAATTAAAAACTAAAAATTAAAAATTAAAAATTAAAAATTAAAAATTAAAAATTAAAAATTAAAAATTAAAAATTAAAAATTAAAAATTAAAAATTAAAAATTAAAAATAAAAATTAAAAATTAAAAATTAAAAATTAAAAAATAGAAATTAAAAATTAAAAATTAAAAATTAAAAATTAAAAATTAAAAATTAAAAATTAAAAATTAAAAATTAAAAATTAAAAATTAAAAATTAAAAATTAAAAATGAAAAATTTAAAATTAAAAATTAAAAATTAAAAATTAAAAATTAAAAATTAATAATTAAAAATTAAAAATTAAAAATTAAAAATTAATAATTAAAAATTAAAAATTAAAAATTAAAAATTAAAAATTAAAAATTAAAAATTAAAAATTAAAAATTAAAAATTAAAAAATAAAAATTAAAAATTAAAAATATAAAAATTAAAAATTAAAAACTAAAAATTAAAAATTAAAAATAAAAATTAAAAATTAAAAAATAAAAATTAAAAAGTAAATATTATAATAAAAATTGAAATCAAAAATTAAAAATTGCTAGCTAATTCATATAAAAATATTTTAAAATTTGCTTGTTTTTAATATTATTATCTGTAAATTTTTGGCAAAGAATCAGTTGATTTTTTTATTTATCATGAATTATCCCAAACCTTTCTTATAGGGATAAAACTTTGGGTGTTATAATGCTGGCTGCGTTATATAATGAATTTCATTAGGGGTTTTCTACTCTAGTAAAATAAAAATAATGCAATTTTTCAAATAGTAACGAATTCTTTCTAAAGAAGACACGATCATTGTTTTTTATAACAAGGAATTATAATAGAAACAGGCCAAGAAGAAAAGCAATTAACTTTAAATTTAATTGGTATTCGAAATTTAAATTTCAGTACCGACAACAGTTTTAAAGTGGTAGCCGTACCCAATATTGGTTGTAATATTGAGTTTAAGATGCTGGTGGATGGTATCAAAGATTCAGCCCAGCCGAATTTAAAATTCTTACTTGTTTTAATTTTGCATTCTAACTACACAACATAGACTAAAATATAAAAAAAAAAATACTGTTTGCTCGAGGGTCTTTCGAAAAATATTTTATGCGTTGAAAAATCGGGGGAGAAAGTAAACACAGGGGGAATTAGTATTAAAAATGCAACATTATTTTTATGCGGGGTATTTCCCTTCTTCTGGTGATGATGTTTTGACAACTAATCTAGTTAACAATATGAAAATAACTTGAAACTAGTGCTGAAGTAAATTTAAAAGCTGTTCCCAATTGGGAGAGAGCATTTATAGGACACGAATGAAACGTAGTATTGAACAGTTGGATATAAAAATATAACATACGAAGTACTTAATTGTACAGAATACATTTTCTGCACTTACACAAATATTTTAACTGCCGTAAAGCATATTTAGTAGCAGTACATTTGGCAATCCGATATTTTCTAACGAAAAGCTTGTACGGTAACACGAACACGTCGGCAGCAGCTAATTATTCGAGTTTGCTTAAAATAAAAAATTTGATTCCATGTACAATTTAAATGTTAAAGCATAAAAAACTAACACGAATTTGGTAGTTTCAGGTTCTAATTCAAGTAGTTCTCTTAAGGGTAATTTTGTCACCGAATTACTAAATTGTTCAATTTCAGGACGCATCATATTATAGTAAACCAACCACTTTTATCACTAATAATATTAATCTTTTCGCTTATACTATAACCGTTTTTCGTATGAATACTCACAAAACGATCAATAACTTCGTTACGACCTGAGACAAGTGTCTAAAACATTTGTGGATTTCATGCCTTACGCAAATTACGCAAATACGGTATTGTTAACTAAAGCAGATCTCAAATTGGTTAAGGCTCCATCTCCCAATAATTCTAAACGTTGATAACTGTCGGTTAATCTATTGGGAAAAGTCTCTTATGTTTAACGTGAGTACCCGTCTCGTTGACATAAACTCACGGTGCTCTGAACACTGGATCGGAATATGCGCCGACCACCGCCCCATTGTGTAGTTAACTACACTCCGGTACCAATTCAAGATTCGTGCATTTGGGCAACAAATCCCACTCCTTGGTGGGGAGTCGAGTCCTACCTTACACACCTCTGCTGTTCTAGGGTTACAGCACCCGCTTGAATGCAACTCCACATCGAGCTATGCTCTCCCCGCGATTTGGGTATAAACCACAGCCACCACGATACTCCCCAAGGGGCCGTACCCGCAAGTCAGCTGGAATCAAGGATTCCAGGGGCTCTGACTTCCCGTGGTACCAGAATTATATATAAATATATAGCCTCCGGTCAGACTTCGTAGCAAAGCTACTACCAGTATGGCTCCAAACAGCTATGGACTGGTGACCATTCGAAGGCCTTAGTTCCACGCCCATATACCCACCCTGTGGGTGAAAGTATAGGTACACAACTAAGGCCTTCTAGAAGGTCTTGGGTACACACGCATGCGTACATCCTGTGGATGTAAACACACGTGTGCGATCAAACCCTTCTTAAACGTCTTCTTTTGAAGACTTCACACGCAAACTCATTCATACAACGCACTCTCCCATCATTCACAAGCACACCACTGACATCACAAACATCGTCCGTCAATACGACACCTAGAGAATCTAAGTCCCGTATGTCCGAGTAGAACGTGCATATGCACAAAACATGAAACCAGGCCTCGGTAAAAGGTCCACAGTCACACTCAGGCGTATTAGCCAAAGCTCTTTTATACAAAAATGCATTAAACGACCCATGGCCCGTAAGCAAAAAGCCCATACTCAGGCTAAAGCCAAAGTCTGGACGTTTCGCCACGAACGTCACATCGTGAATGAAGGAGTATGTAACCCGTCCATTGTCACTTCTGTCCCATCTATCTTGCCATCTGAAGACAACACACTCATTTAAGAGTGCCTTGCACTCCGTCCAGCTCCTACCACTAACGTCATCGTTAGTCACCCAATCGTCCTGCAACAATGGCTGTCCTTTCTTGATCCTGTAGGCAATACTTTTACGTATCACCTCCAAGTCAAGAGGGGCTACACCTACCAACACCTGTAAGGCCTCCGTGGAGACCGTACGACAACATGGCACACAAGCGAGCAAGACTACCCGTTGACACGACATGATTTTCAGCTTTCCTCTGGCAGTCATGACCACGCTGGACCACACCGAGGAGCCATATGTTGCGCAGGCAACAAATAGTCCACGGTAAATGGTCCGCATAGAACGCCTGCTGAGGCCCCAGTCATTCCTAAGAATGCGCCGGACACATCCCACCACACCAGTCAATTTCGCCTTGACACGCTCAAGATGAACCAAGAAGTTCATACGCTCACGCATTATTATCCCCAAGTACTTGACCTCAGTCGCATAATTAAGGCTAACGCCATTGGCCCTAACAGTTGGAGGTCGATTTAGCGATAATCTGCCCTTGAGCAACATCATCACAGTTTTGTCCATTGCTACATCTACTCCTACCTGTCTACTCCAATCGCAGACAATCTGCATGGCTTCCTACCCCCTTCTCTCCAGCTCAGCACGAGACTGGCCTTCGATAAGGACGAGCAAGTCATCCGCATATGCGCACACATTGTATGCAACCATCAGCCTCCGCAAAAGAGGATCCATCACTAGATTCCAAATAAATGGACCGCAGATGGATCCCTGCGGACAACCTCTGACCACCTCAATGCACACGGACTCGTTCACACCAGCGACGCAAGCCCGCCTGCCAGAGAAGTAGCTTTTCCATAACTCCAACTCTTGGCAGCCGACCTCGCGTAGCCTCGCTAGAACGCCTTCCCATAGCAGGAAGTCGAACGCACCCTTGAAATCAATAAAGATTCCAAGGACATATCCTGCCTCCGTCCTACAGAAACACGTTTTAACGTGATGTCAGGCGTCATCTACACTCCTACCACTTCTAAAGCCAAATTGCCACTCGCATGCGCCCTGGTCGATCCTCTCCTGAAGCATTTTCACCATAATCCTTTCCAATACTTTTCCAAGCACCCGAAGCAGACTGATGCCCCTATAGGAGCGAGGATTGCTCCTGATCCTATCGGGTGACTTAAGCAAAACAACGACACGGGCTATCTTCCACGGATGTGGAAAATACCCCTCTGATACACACTTTTCATAGATTGCCAACAAGTACTCAGGAATGGCCTTCCAGATGCTTTTACACATCTCTCCGGTCATCCCATCCATACCTGGAGACTTTCTACTCCGCGCCTGACAAATGCTTAACTCTAACTCAGTTCTGTCCAACGGAGGAGGGGGATCCACCCCCTGAAAAGGAAGATGGATAGGACCCTCCACCCTTGGAAAGAACTCACCCAGCAGAACGCGTATGCATGCCCCCCATGATGGCAATATTTCATTACCAACACGTAGGCCAGACACATCGGTCCTCTGGCTCCTACCTCTACAGATCTTATAGACTCTGCCCCATGGGTCGTCCCTGTTGTCCCGTACGTATGCTCTCCAGTCATCCTCCTTCACTTTCACGATACGGTCCTTATAGGCACGTAGCTGTGTCGCGTAGTTCGTCGCACGCAGTAGCACATCATCTGCATTGGTCCGCCTGGCTCTCTGGAATCGCTTCCTGAGCTGCCGGACGGTCCTCCGCATTTCTGTTAACTCCCGCGTCCACCATTTAACCCTTCCGGGGATTGTCCTAGAACATCTCCCAAGAAGGGCGTCATTGGTGTTTATCGTCCAATCGTTCAGCTTACCTATCTGTCCATCTATAGTCAGACCGCTGAAATCCCCAATGGAGACCTCAGAGGCCGCCTCCCTAATGCACGAGCCGTAGAAATCCCAATTAATTGGGAGTCTACGCCACCGCATCACATCCGAGACCTCTACAGGGGCGGGCGAGTAATGGAGCACAATCCGTATTGGATTATGATCACTCACCCCCCCATCGTCCTTGTTGGATATCTTGGCATTTTAAAGATTATCAGCTCAATAGATCTGGCATCGCTTCTCTCATGCATATAAATAAGACAATTTTAAATATGTAAAGAAAAAGAAATATGTAATAAAAAAAGTCAGTCAAGTTTTGAATTGATATGAATACACAACAAAATGGCGACGAGTTCGGTGACAGTGCTACAAACGTCTGCGGTTCCAGAATTTAATATAAGTGCAAATTGGAAGATATGGATGGAACAATTAGAAATTCATTTTTGCGAAATAGAGTGCAAAAAAGAGGATGCAAAAAAGGCAATCCTTCTGAAATCAATCGGAGCTGAAACGTATTCAATTCTACACAGTTTATGTGATCCAGACTCACCGGCTACAAAAACCTTTAAAGAAATTTGTTTAATTCTTGAGACTCACTTTACCCCACCAACCATAATATTTAGTGAAAGAAAAACATTTCATACAGCTCAAAGAGACGAAGGGGAATCCGTAAGTCAGTGGTATGCGCGAGTAAAAAAATTGGCATTAAATTGCAAATTTGGCCAACATTTAAATATAATGATATTGGATCGCTTTATAATTGGGCTTCCACCAAAAATTTATGAGAGGCTCTGCGAAGAAGACGAAAGCCTAACAGTGGATCAAGCATTAAAAAAAGCAATGATAATGGAAACAAAGTTTGCCAACAAAACCACATGTGAAAATTTTAATGTAAATTACGTAAATCATAAGAATTATGACAGTAAAAAAAAACATAACCAAAAAAATCACAACGCAGTTAATGAAAGCAGACGAAGCAGTAGCAGCAACAATCACAACAACGACATGGGCAGCGGCAGAAGCAGAAAATCTTGTGTACATTGCGGTTGGAGAAATCATGATGCAATCTCATGCAAATTTAAAGAGAGCAGATGCTATTCATGCAAAAAAATTGGTCATTTGGCATCGGTCTGCCGTGAACGAAATGATAAATTTGTAAACTATGTGTCTGATTCGGATAGTAATAGTGATGATACAGATAATAACATTTTTAACTATTCTATTTTCAGTATAAAAAACAATTCTGGTTGTGGTATATATTCTTTGCCAGTTACAATTGATGGTATTAAACTAACCGCAGCATGTGATACTGGCGCACCTTGTACGTTGGTACCAGCACTGTTTTACAAAAATAATATTAAAACACCTCTCAGAGTTTGCAGAAAACCATACATGAATTATGATGGATATAAAATTTCTCTTATGGGTGAGTTTGATGCAAATATAACATATGAGGGTATTACAAAGAAAATAACAATTGTTGTCAGTAACTCGAAAAGTCCACCATTGTTAGGACGTACGTTTTTGAGAGCATTTAATTTTGAATTAATGCAAATAAATTCCGTAAGACAAGTACAAAATGTTTCTGTCATTGTTGGTCAAATTAAATCTGAATTTTCGGAAATCTTCAGTGAAGGTCTTGGTGCTTATAACGTTGGTAGAATTTCATTGGACATAGTTGATGGGGCAAAGCCCATTTTTTTTAAACCGCGACCAATTCCTTTAGCATGGAAGGAGAAAGTCGAGCGTAAATTAAGGGAAATGATAAGGGACGGTATTCTTGAACAGGTGGATAATTCAGATTGGGGGACTCCACTTGTCCCGATTCTAAAACCAAGTGGTGATTTGAGAATATGTGGTGACTATAAGGTTACTTTAAATAAATATTTAGTTGATTTTAAGTATCCTCTGCCTCGTATAGAGGAAATTTTTGCTTCACTTCAGGGTGGTGAATTGTTCACAAAACTCGACCTATCAAATGCTTACAATCAGCTGCTGTTAGATAAGAAGTCACAAAATCTATGCTCTTGGAGTACACATATTGGTACCTTTAAAGTAAATCGATTACCCTTTGGCATTAAAACAGCCGCAGCTATTTTTCAGAAGACAATGGAAAATTTATTCCGGGGTATACCGAACGTAGTAGTCTACCAGGATGACATAACTGTAACCGGTAAAAATTTTCAACAACACATAGAAACTCTCAGGGAAGTTTTACTTAAGCTAAAATCAGCTAATTTAAAATTGAATCTTGAAAAATGTAAATTTTTTCAGTCTAAAATCTCATATTTAGGATTTTCAATAGATAAAAATGGGTTTTAAATGCACCTGTTCCGAATAATATCTCAGAAGTAAGGGCTTTTATTGGAATGGTGAACTACTATTCAAAATTCATAAATAATTTTTCGCAAAAAATGTTACCTCTATACGAATTGTTACGAAAAGAGAAAAAATTTTGTTGGTCTAAAGAATGTCAGAAATCGTATAATACAATAAAATCAGACATAACGTCTGATCGAGTACTAGTTCATTTTAATCCTCAGTTGCCAATTGTTCTTGAGACAGATGCATCTGGCAATGCTGTCGCAGGCGTTCTCTTCCATATAATGGACAATAGTCTCAAACCAATTGCATTTGTTTCCAGAGCACTGGCTCAGAGTGAGAAAAACTATAGTACGTTGGAGAAAGAGGCATTGGCTATAATTTTTTGCATTACAAAGTTGAGACAGTATTTACTGGGAAACAAATTTATTTTGAGAACGGATCATAAACCATTGACAACCATACTTGGTGAGCACAAAGGCTTACCCATTATGGCATCTGCCCGAATGCAAAGGTGGGCATTAATATTGTCTGGGTTTAATTACTCAGTTGAATATGTAAAAGGGAATTTAAATTATGCGGATGGGCTCTCTCGTATGCCTCAATATTTTGATTCCAAAGGTAATGATGGAAGTAACTATGTAGACTTTGTTGAATTGGATGATAACGTAAATATAAATTTCAAGAGTATTGCTCGAGGAACGAGGCGAGACCCAATATTATCAAGGTTAAGTGAATCAATACTTAGAGGCACAGTTGACAAACTGCAGCATGAAGATTTTACTCCGTATCGTAACAAGGGCACCGAACTTTCAGTTGAATATGATTGCATTCTATGGGGCTACCGTGTTGTTGTTCCTTCAAAACTTCGTGACTCCGTGTTGCGACAGCTACACAATTCCCATCTCGGTATAGTGAAAACAAAGGCATTGGCAAGATCTTACATATGGTGGCCAGGATTGGACAAAGACATTGAAAATATGATAAAGTCTTGCAATTCTTGTCAACAATTGCAATCGTCTCCTGAGAAGAGCTCATTAATACCATGGACTCCGGCGGGTTGTGTTTGGAGTCGCATTCATGTGGACTTTGCGGGTCCAATTAATAATTTTTATCTTTTTATAGTAATCGACTCGTTTTCAAAGTTCGTGGAGGTTTTTAGGACTAAGGACATAACATCGGAATTTACCATTTCCAAGTTAAGGGAACTATTTTGTCGTTATGGGCTAGTCGATGTTTTGGTAAGCGATAATGGCAGACAATTTACATCACATGAATTTCGCAAGTTTTTGAAAACTAACGGTGTCCAACATATTCTCACTTCTCCGGGTCACCCCGCCACAAACGGCCAGGCGGAAAATTTTGTTAAAACTCTAAAAAAATCAATCATTTCAAATTTAAAGTCAAATAACAGCTGCACACTTGACACCGCTTTGAATAGGTTCTTGGCGGATTATAGGAACTCTAAACATTGCACCACTGGTGAGTCACCAGCCAAACTATTTTTTGGCCGATCGTTGAAAACCCGTTTCAGTAACTTAAGGCCTCCAATGACAAGAAACAAAATTATTGAATCTCAAATAAAAAGTGTTCTCAATCACAAAGGTAAACGTAGTGTTGAATTTTCAAGTGGACAGAATGTTTTAATTCGAGATTATAGGAATCCTAATAAACCAAACTGGTCACAGGCCACAATCAAAACTCAACTTGGTCCTCGTTCTTATACTTGCATTTTAACTCACAATGGTCGCGAAATCAAACGTCACTTAGACCAAATTCGTAAAACTGAAATAAAAGCAGAAGCTGTAACCGATGCACAAGAACAAACTAATATGCAGACTGCTGGAAAAACAAACGCGTCACCATCAATTGAGGCTGATAGAGAGTTAAGACCACGGCTTAAGGGAAAGGTAGTTAAGATAAGTGAAGTCAATTGAATTATATTTATTCACAACGTTTATTTTGTTTTTCTTTTTTTATACAAGTTTTTAGTGAATTCTCACATTTTGAAATTAAAAAGTTTGAAGGACTTCCTTATATTTAACACCTTTTCGAAATATTAGTAGATAAATAAATTTTATTAGCTATATAATATATTTTGCTATTGTAAGCTTATGGGGAAGCGTGTTGGATATCTTGGCATTTTAAAGATTATCAGCTCAATAGATCTGGCATCGCTTCTCTCATGCATATAAATAAGACAATTTTAAATATGTAAAGAAAAAGAAATATGTAATAAAAAAAGTCAGTCAAGTTTTGAATTGATATGAATACACAACAGTCCTTAACGTCCCAGTCGCAGCGAAAACGCCGCAGTACGACATCATTTACGGCTGTCACATCAATATCACTCACACCATTAGGACCGGAAAACGTATATAAATCAGAGGGCTGATTTAATGCACTAACACCCCGATTAACCATCCAGTCACTTAACATCTCACCCCGATGGTGGTTCTGATATCCAGACGAATGCCGGGATAACTAACTGAACCACATGGGAGACGATGCGTTCGCGTCCATACCTAGGATAATCTGGTTGCTACTCGCTAGTAGTAGCACCGTATCCATATACGAGATATACGGCTCTAATGGGCTGCTGAACTGACAGTATATGCTTGCCAGGAAGATTTTTCCGAATCTTCCTTCGACCAAGACACATACCCCCAGTTCGTTGGCAGATAACACAATACACTCTGCGTCAGGATCGTTGACAATTACAGCGGCCTTGACCCTAGAACAAGGAAGTAGGGAGTATAATAGGCATAAATAATGGCTTGCAACAAGTAGATCTGTCGCGGAATTTATATCCCTAAGCTTGTTCAAATTTCTCATAACCCGCCAATAAAGCGTCCATCGCTTCTTTAGCATTGGGTGTATAGTGTACCTTCATTATCAGGTAAAGTACTACTAGGTTCTCTGGCTTCCTTAGCATAATATTTTATACTTCAATTAAGATTTAAACACAATCGGCAACAAATTTATCTAAACCAGAACTAAAAATTAGTTTTATTTATTTCCAATATATTTGATTTATATTTCGAGTTTTAATGAAATTACCTGAAATACCACATTTTTTCTATACATTTATTAACACATTTTCAATTAAAACTGTAATGTATGTGACGAGTGAAACTCTCACGTACTCGCTCGTTTTCCCACACACAGCCTAACCACCCATCACACCCACTATATCCAATCACATTCCATACAAATACGGATGAAAAGGTTAGTGTTCCAACCAAAAACCCAACATAAATAAAAAAAAAATATTGTTTACATTTCTTATTAGTTCATATTATTATTAGCTCATATTATTATTAGTTCATATTATTAGTCCATGTTATATGAGCCACCCTAAGAAATATTATTATTTTAATAATGCACCGTTATTTTAATATTACATTTAATACAAAAGAGGAACACAAATATTATTTTTTTCTCTATACACTCTATTTACCACGGTATGAAACCGGTTTTTGTACAATAGTATACTCATTGAATTCCATTAAAAAAAAAATAAATAAACAAATATATATACCTAAATAGAGAGAAAGAAGAGACGTTAAGTTTGTTGTGGATTGTATGTTAACACCATCACAAAACCAATGTCTTCATATACATATACATATAAGCACAATATGTAGTAACATACTCTCTAACAAAACCAAAGCACATTATTTTTAGAGTAGTTAATAATATCGAAATATGCAAAAGAAACATACGAAATGTTAATTTAATTTTAAACCCTTATATACTAAAATATACTAACCATTCAGTGTTATATATTTAAGGACAACAGTTTGCCTTTGAAACAAAATGTTAACTATTACTTCTTAATACTATATAAACATACAAACAATACAATGTTAGTATATAGAAACGATAAGTTAAATGTAAAATCAAATTTTTTGTAAATGCCA
This sequence comes from Cordilura impudica, assembly GCA_963682025.1. Classification (NCBI taxonomy): domain Eukaryota; kingdom Metazoa; phylum Arthropoda; class Insecta; order Diptera; family Scathophagidae; genus Cordilura; species Cordilura impudica. The sequence continues at coordinate 5,938 of CAVMKG010000275.1, read as the reverse complement.
AATGACTTTCATCTGACCCCAAAAGACTATAAAAATTAAAAATTAAAAATTAAAAATTCAAAATTCAAAATTCAAAATTCAAAATTACAAATTAAAAATTACAAATTAAAAATTACAAATTAAAAATTAAAAAACAAAAATTAAAAATTAAAAATTCAAAATTCAAAATTCAAAATTCAAAATTCAAAATTCAAAATTCAAAATTCAAAATTACAAATTAAAAATTACAAATTACAAATTAAAAATTACAAATTAAAAATTAAAAATTAAAAAATAAAAATTAAAAATTAAAAATTAAAAATTAAAAATTCAAAATTAAAAATTAAAAATTAAAAATTCAAAATTCAAAATTCAAAATTCAAAATTCAAAATTCAAAATTCAAAATTACAAATTAAAAATTACAAATTAAAAATTACAAATTAAAAATTACAAATTAAAAATTACAAATTAAAAATTTAAAATTAAAAATTAAAAATTAAAAAATAAAAATTAAAAATTAAAAATTAAAAATTAAAAATTAAAAATTAAAAATTAAAAATTAAAAATTAAAAATTAAAAATTAAAAATTAAAAATTAAAAATTAAAAATTAAAAATTAAAAATTAAAAATTAAAAATTAATAATTAAAAATTAAAAATTAAAAATTAAAAATTAAAAATTAAAAATTAAAAATTAAAAATTAAAAATTAAAAATTAAAAATTAAAAATTAAAAATTAAAAATTAAAAATTAAAAATTAAAAATTAAAAATTAAAAATTAAAAATTAAAAATTAAAAATTAAAAATTAAAAATTAAAAATTAAAAATTAAAAATTAAAAATTAAAAATTAAAAATTAAAAATTAAAAATTAAAAATTAAAAATTAAAAATTAAAAATTAAAAATTAAAAATTAAAAATTAAAAATTAAAAATTAAAAATTAAAATTAAAAAATAAAATTAAAAACTAAAAATTAAAAATTAAAAATTATATATTTAAGGACAACAGTTTGCCTTTGAAACAAAATGTTAACTATTACTTCTTAATACTATATAAACATACAAACAATACAATGTTAGTATATAGAAACGATAAGTTAAATGTAAAATCAAATTTTTTGTAAATGCCAAATGACTTTCATCTGACCCCAAAAGACTATAAAAATTAAAAATTAAAAATTAAAAATTAAAAATTAAAAATTCAAAATTCAAAATTCAAAATTCAAAATTACAAATTAAAAATTACAAATTAAAAATTACAAATTAAAAATTAAAAATTAAAAAATAAAAATTAAAAATTAAAAATTAAAAATTCAAAATTCAAAATTCAAAATTCAAAATTCAAAATTCAAAATTCAAAATTCAAAATTACAAATTAAAAATTACAAATTAAAAATTACAAATTAAAAATTAAAAATTAAAAAATAAAAATTAAAAATTAAAAATTAAAAATTCAAAATTAAAAATTAAAAATTAAAAATTCAAAATTCAAAATTCAAAATTACAAAATAAAAATTACAAATTACAAATTACAAATTACAAATTACAAATTAAAAATTACAAATTAAAAATTAAAAATTAAAAATTAAAAATTAAAAATTAAAAATTAAAAATTAAAAATTAAAAATTAAAAATTAAAAATTAAAAATTAAAAATTAAAAATTAAAAATTAAAAATTAAAAATTAAAAATTAAAAATTAAAAATTAAAAATTAAAAATTAAAAATTAAAAATTAAAAATTAAAAATTAAAAATTAAAAATTAAAAATTAAAAATTAAAAATTAAAAATTAAAAATTAAAAATTAAAAATTAAAACTAAAAAATAAAATTAAAAACTAAAAATTAAAAATTAAAAATTAAACATTAAAAATTAAAAATTGAAAATTAAAAATTAAAAATTAAAAATTAAAAATTATAAATTAAAAATTAAAAATTAAAAATTAAAAACTAAAAATTAAAAATTAAAAATTAAAAATTAAAAATTAAAAATTAAAAATTAAAAATTAAAAATTAAAAATTAAAAATTAAAAATTAAAAACTAAAAATTAAAAATTAAAAATTAAAAATTAAAAATTAAAAATTAAAAATTAAAAATTAAAAATTAAAAATTAAAAATTAAAAATTAAAAATTAAAAATTAAAAATTAAAAATTAAAAATTAAAAATTAAAAATAAAAATTAAAAATTAATAATTAAAAATTAAAAATTAAAAAATAAAAATTAAAAATTAAAAATTAAAAATTAAAAATTAAAAATTAAAAATTAAAAATTAAAAATTAAAAATTAAAAATTAAAAATTAAAAATTAAAAATTAAAAATTAAAAATTAAAAATTAAAAATTTAAAATTTAAAATTTAAAATTTAAAATTAAAAATAAAAAATTAAAAATCAAAAATTAATAATTAAAAATTAAAAATTAAAAATTAAAAATTAAAAATTAAAAATTAAAAATTAAAAATTAAAAATTAAAAATTAAAAATTAAAAATTAAAAATTAAAAATTAAAAATTAAAAATTAAAAATTAAAAATTAAAAATTAAAAATTAAAAATTAAAAATTAAAAATTAAAAATTAAAAATTAAAAATTAAAAATTAAAAATTAAAAATTAAAAATTAAAAATTAAAAACTAAAAACTAAAAACTAAAAACTAAAAATTAAAAATTAAAAATTAAAAATTAAAAAATAAAAATTAAATAGTAAATATTATAATAAAAATTGAAATCAAAAATTAAAAATTGCTAGCTAATTCATTTAAAAATATTTTAAAATTTGCTTGTTTTTAATATTATTATCTGTAAATTTTTGGCAAAGAATCAGTTGATTTTTTTTAATTATCATGAATTATCCCAAACCTTTCTTATAGGGATCAAACTTTGGGTGTTATAATGCTGGCTGCGTTATATAATGAATTTCATAAGGGGTTTTCTACTCTAGTAAAATAAAAATAATGCAATTTTTCAAATAGTAACGAATTCTTTCTAAAGAAGACACGATCATTGTTTTTTATAACAAGGAATTATAATAGAAACAGGCCAAGAAGAAAAGCAATTAACTTTAAATTTAATTGGTATTCGAAATTTAAATTTCAGTACCGACAACAGTTTTAAAGTGGTAGCCGTACCCAATATTGGTTGTAATATTGAGTTTAAGATGCTGGTGGATGGTATCAAAGATTCGGCCCAGCCGAATTTAACATTCTTACTTGTTTTAATTTTACATTCTAACTACACAACATAGACTAAAATATAAAAAAAAAATACTGTTTGCTCGAGGGTCTTTCGAAAAATATTTTATGCGTTGAAAAATCGGGGGAGAAAGTAAATACAGGGGGAATTAGTATTAAAAATGCAACATTATTTTTATGCGGGGTATTTCCCTTCTTCTGGTGATGATGTTTTGACAACTAATCTAGTTAACAATATGAAAATAACTTGAAACTAGTGCTGAAGTAAATTTAAAAGCTGTTCCCAATTGGGAGAGAGCATTTATAGGACACGAATGAAACGTAGTATTGAACAGTTGGATATAAAAATATAACATACGAAGTACTTAATTGTACAGAATACATTTTCTGCACTTAAACAAATATTTTAACTGCCGTAAAGCATATTTAGCAGCAGTACATTTGGCAATCCGATATTTTCTAACGAAAAGCTTGTACGGTAACACGAACACGTCGGCAGCAGCTAATTATTCGAGTTTGCTTAAAATAAAAAATTTGATTCCATGTACAATTTAAATGTTAAAGCATAAAAAACTAACACGAATTTGGTAGTTTCAGGTTCTAATTCAAGTAGTTCTCTTAAGGGTAATTTTGGCACCGAATTACTAAATTGTTCAATTTCAGGACGCATCATATTATAGTAAACCAACCACTTTTATCACTATTAATATTAATCTTTTCGCTTATACTATAACCGTTTTTCGTATGAATACTCACAAAACGATCAATAACTTCGTTACGACCTGAGACAAGTGTCTAAAACATTGGTGGATTTCATGCCTTACGCAAATTACGCAAATACGGTATTGTTAACTAAAGCAGATCTCAAATTGGTTAAGGCTCCAGGTAAATGTTATCTAGGGTCTTCATACAAAAGCCTTGTTATCAAATAATCCAATGCAGCATCTCCCAATAATTCTAAACGTTGATAAATGTCGGTTAATCTATTGGGAAAAGTCTCTTGTGTTTAACGTGAGTACCCGTCTCGTTGACATAACCTCACGGTGCTCTGAACACTGGATCGGAATATGCGCCGACCACCGCCCCATTGTGTAGTTAACTACACTCCGGTACCAATTCAAGATTCGTGCATTTGGGCAACAAATCACACTCCTTGGTGGGGAGTCGAGTCCTACCTTACACACCTCTGCTGTTCTAGGGTCACAGCACCCGGTTGAATGCAACTCCACATCGAGCTATGCTCTCCCCGCGATTTGGGTATAAACCACAGCCACCACGATACTCCCCAAGGGGCCGTACCCGCAAGTCAGCTGGAATCAAGGATTCCAGGGGCTCTGACTTCCCGTGGTACCAGAATTATATATAAATATATAGCCTCCGGTCAGACTTCGTAGCAAATCTACTACCAGTATGGCTCCAAACAGCTATGGACTGGTGACCATTCGAAGGCCTTAGTTCCACGCCCATACACCCACCCTGTGGGTGAGTGTATAGGTACACAACTAAGGCCTTCTAGAAGGTCTTGGGTACACACGCATGCGTAAATCCTGTGGATGTAAACACACGTGTGCGATCAAACCCTTCTTAAACGTCTTCTTTTGAAGACTTCACACGCAAACTCATTCATACAACGCACTCTCCCATCATTCACAAGCACACCACTGACATCAAAACCATCGTCCGTCAATACGACACCTAGAGAATCTAGGTCCCGTATGTCCGAGTAGGACGTGCATATGCACAAAACATGAAACCAGTCCTCGGTAAAAGGTCCACAGTCACACTCAGGCGTATTAGCCAAAGCCCTTTTATACAAAAATGCATTAAACGACCCATGGCCCGTAAGCAAAAAGCCCATACTCAGGCTAAAGCCAAAGTCTGGACGTTTCGCCACGAACGTCACATCGTGAATGAAGGAGTATGTAACCCGTCCATTGTCACTTCTGTCCCATCTATCTTGCCATCTGGAGACAACACACTCATTTAAGAGTGCCTTGCACTCCGCCCAGCTCCTACCGCTAACGTCATCGTTAGACACCCAATCGTCCTGCAACAATGGCTGTCCTTTCTTGATCCTGTAGGCAATACTTTTACGTATCACCTCCAAGTCAAGAGGGGCTACACCTACCAACACCTGTAAGGCCTCCGTGGAGACCGTACGACAACATGGCACACAAGCGAGCAAGACTACCCGTTGACACGACATGATTTTCAGCTTTCCTCTGGCAGTCGTGACCACGCTGGACCACACCGAGGAGCCATATGTTGCGCAGGCAACAAATAGTCCACGGTAAATGGTCCGCATAGAACGCCTGCTGAGGTCCCAGTCATTCCTAAGAATGCGCCGGACACATCCCACCACACCAGTCAATTTCGCCTTGACACGCTCAAGATGAACCAAGAAGTTCATACGCTCACGCATTGTTATCCCCAAGTACTTGACCTCAGTCGCATACTTAAGGCTAACGCCATTGGCCCTAACAGCTGGAGGTCTATTTAGCGATAATCTGCCCTTGAGCAACATCATCACAGTTTTGTCCATTGCTACATCTACTCCTACCTGTCTACTCCAATCGCGGACAATCTGCATGGCTTCCTACCCCCTTCTCTCCAGCTCAGCACGAGACTGGCCTTCGATAAGGACGAGCAAGTCATCCGCATATGCGCACACATTGTATGCAACCATCAGCCTCCGCAAAAGAGGATCCATCATTAGATTCCAAATAAATGGACCGCAGATGGATCCCTGCGGACAACCTCTGACCACCTCAATGCACAC
>CAVMKG010000274.1:25000-27152 GCA_963682025.1 Cordilura impudica | reverse complement strand
TTTAATTTTTAATTTTTAATTTTTAATTTTTAATTTTTAATTTTTAATTTTTAATTTTTAATTTTTAATTTTTAATTTTTAATTTTTAATTTTTAATTTTTAATTTTTAATTTTTAATTTTTAATTTTTAATTTTTAATTTTTAATTTTTAATTTTTAATTTTTAATTTTTAATTTTTAATTTTTAATTTTTAATTTTTAATTTTTAATTTTTAATTTTTAATTTTTAATTTTTAATTTTTAATTTTTAATTTTTAATTTTTAATTTTTAATTTTTAATTTTTAATTTTTAATTTTTAATTTTTAATTTTTAATTTTTAATTTTTAATTTTTAATTTTTAATTTTTAATTTTTAATTTTTAATTTTTAATTTTTAATTTTTAATTTTTAATTTTTAATTTTTAATTTTTAATTTTTAATTTTTAATTTTTAATTTTTAATTTTTAATTTTTAATTTTTAATTTTTAATTTTTAATTTTTAATTTTTAATTTTTAATTTTTAATTTTTAATTTTTAATTTTTAATTTTTAATTTTTAATTTTTAATTTTTAAATTTTAATTTTTAATTTTTAATTTTTAATTTTTAATTTTAATTTTTAATTTTTAATTTTTAATTTTTAATTTTTAATTTTTAATTTTAATTTTTAATTTTTAATTTTTAATTTTTAATTTTTAATTTTTAATTTTTAATTTTTAATTTTTAATTTATAATTTTCAATTTTTAATTTTTAATTTTTAATTTTTAATTTTTAATTTTTAATTTTTAATTTTTAATTTTTAATTTTTAATTTTTAATTTTTAATTTTTAATTTTTAATTTTTAATTTTTAATTTTTAATTTTTAATTTTTAATTTTTAATTTTTAATTTTTAATTTTTAATTTTTAATTTTTAATTTTTAATTTTTAATTTTTAATTTTTAATTTTTAATTTTTAATTTTTAATTTTTAATTTTTAATTTTTAATTTTTAATTTTTAATTTTTAATTTTTAATTTTTAATTTTTAATTTTTAATTTTTAATTTTTAATTTTTAATTTTTAATTTTTAATTTTTAATTTTTAATTTTTAATTTTTAATTTTTAATTTTTAATTTTTAATTTTTAATTTTTAATTTTTAATTTTTAATTTTTAATTTTTAATTTTTAATTTTTAATTTTTAATTTTTAATTTTTAATTTTTAATTTTTAATTTTTAATTTTTAATTTTTAATTTTTAATTTTTAATTTTTAATTTTTAATTTTTAATTTTTAATTTTTAATTTTTAATTTTTAATTTTTAATTTTTAATTTTTAATTTTTAATTTTTAATTTTTAATTTTTAATTTTTAATTTTTAATTTTTAATTTTTAATTTTTAATTTTTAATTTTTAATTTTTAATTTTTAATTTTTAATTTTTAATTTTTAATTTTTAATTTTTAATTTTTAATTTTTAATTTTTAATTTTTAATTTTTAATTTTTAATTTTTAATTTTTAATTTTTAATTTTTAATTTTTAATTTTTAATTTTTAATTTTTAATTTTTAATTTTTAATTTTTAATTTTTAATTTTTAATTTTTAATTTTTAATTTTTAATTTTTAATTTTTAATTTTTAATTTTTAATTTTTAATTTTTTATTTTTAATTTTAAATTTTAAATTTTTAAATTTTTAATTTTTAATTTTTAATTTTTAATTTTTAATTTTTAATTTTTAATTTTTAATTTTTAATTTTTAATTTTTAATTTTTAATTTTTAATTTTTAATTTTTAATTTTTAATTTTTAATTTTTAATATTTAATTTTTAATTTTTAATTTTTAATTTTTAATTTTTAATTTTTAATTTTTAATTTTTAATTTTTAATTTTTAACTTTTAACTTTTAACTTTTAATTTTTAATTTTTAATTTTTAATTTTTAATTTTTAATTTTTAATTTTTAATTTTTAATTTTTAATTTTTAATTTTTTAATTTTTAATTTTTAATTTTTTAATTTTTAATTTTTAATTTTTAATTTTTAATTTTTAATTTTTAATTTTTAATTTTTAATTTTTAATTTTTAATTTTTAATTTTTAATTTTTAATTTTTAATTTTTAATTTTTAATTTTTAATTTTTAATTTTTAATTTTTAATTTTTAATTTTTAATTTTTAATTTTTAATTTTTAATTTTTAATTTT
>CAVMKG010000274.1:12500-15000 GCA_963682025.1 Cordilura impudica | reverse complement strand
TTTTAATTTTTAATATTTAATTTTTAAATTTTTAATTCTAATTTTTAATTTTTAATTTTTAATTTTTAATTTTTAATTTTTAATTTTTAATTTTTAATTTTTAATTTTTAATTTTTAATTTTTAATTTTTAATTTTTAATTTTTAATTTTTAATTTTTAATTTTTAATTTTTAATTTTTAATTTTTAATTTTTTAATTTTTAATTTTTTAATTTTTAATTTTTAATTTTTAATTTTTAATTTTTAATTTTTAATTTTTAATTTTTAATTTTTAATTTTTAATTTTTAATTTTAATTTTTAATTTTTAATTTTTAATTTTTAATTTTTAATTTTTAATTTTTAATTTTTTAATTTTTAATTTTTAATTTTTAATTTTAATTTTTAATTTTTAATTTTTAATTTTTAATTTTTAATTTTTAATTTTAATTTTTAATTTTTAATTTTTAATTTTTAATTTTTAATTTTTAATTTTTAATTTTTTTTAATTTTTAATTTTTAATTTTTAATTTTTAATTTTTAATTTTTAATTTTTAATTTTTTAATTTTTAATTTTTAATTTTTAATTTTTAATTTTTAATTTTTAATTTTTAATTTTTAATTTTTAATTTTTAATTTTTAATTTTTAATTTTAATTTTTAATTTTTAATTTTTAATTTTTAATTTTTAATTTTTAATTTTTAATTTTAATTTTTAATTTTAATTTTTAATTTTTAATTTTTAATTTTTAATTTTTAATTTTTAATTTTTAATTTTTAATTTTTAATTTTTAATTTTAATTTTTAATTTTAATTTTTAATTTTTAATTTTTAATTTTTTAATTTTTAATTTTTAATTTTTAATTTTTAATTTTTAATTTTTAATTTTAATTTTAATTTTTAATTTTTAATTTTTAATTTTTAATTTTTAATTTTTAATTTTTAATTTTTAATTTTTAATTTTTAATTTTTAATTTTTAATTTTTAATTTTTAATTTTTAATTTTTAATTTTTAATTTTTAATTTTTAATTTTTAATTTTTTAATTTTTAATTTTTAATTTTTAATTTTTAATTTTTAATTTTTAATTTTTAATTTTTAATTTTTAATTTTTAATTTTAATTTTAATTTTTAATTTTTTACTTTTTAAGTTTTAATTTTTTAATTTTTAATTTTTAATTTTTAATTTTTAATTTTTAAATTTTAATTTTTAACTTTTAATTTTTAATTTTTAATTTTTAATTTTTAATTTTTAATTTTTAATTTTTAATTTTTAATTTTTAATTTTAATTTTTAATTTTTAATTTTTAATTTTTAATTTTTAATTTTTAATTTTTAATTTTTAATTTTTAATTTTTAATTTTTAATTTTTAATTTTTAATTTTTAATTTTTAATTTTTAATTTTTAATTTTTAATTTTTAATTTTTAATTTTTAATTTTTAATTTTTAATTTTTAATTTTTAATTTTAATTTTTAATTTTTATATTTTTAATTTTTAATTTTTAATTTTTAATTTTTAATTTTTAATTTTTAATTTTTAATTTTTAATTTTTAATTTTTAATTTTTAATTTTTAATTTTTAATTTTTAATTTTTAATTTTTAATTTTTAATTTTTAATTTTTAATTTTTAATTTTTAATTTTTAATTTTTAATTTTTAATTTTTAATTTTTAATTTTTAATTTTTAATTTTTTAATTAATTTTTAATTTTTAATTTTTAATTTTTAATTTTAATTTTTAATTTTTAATTTTTAATTTTTAATTTTTAATTTTTAATTTTAATTTTTAATTTTTAATTTTTAATTTTTAATTTTTAATTTTTAATTTTAATTTTTAGATTTTAAATTTTTAATTTTTAATTTTTAATTTTTAATTTTAAATTTTTAATTTTTAATTTTTAATTTTTAATTTTTAATTTTTAATTTTTAATTTTTTAATTTTTAATTTTTAATTTTTAATTTTTAATTTTTAATTTTTAATTTTTAATTTTTAATTATTAATTTTAATTTTTTAATTTTTAATTTTTAATTTTTAATTTTTAATTTTTAATTTTTAATTTTTAATTTTTAATTTTTAATTTTAATTTTAATTTTAATTTTTAATTTTATTTTAATTTATAATTTTTAATTTTTAATTTTTTTAATTTTTAATTTTTAATTTTTAATTTTTAATTTTTAATTTTTAATTTTTAATTTTTAATTTTTAATTTTTAATTTTTAATTTTTAATTTTTAATTTTTAATTTTTAATTTTTAATTTTTAATTTTTAATTTTTAATTTTTAATTTTTAATTTTTAATTTTTAATTTTTAATTTTTAATTTTTAATTTTTAATTTTTATTTTTTAATTTTTAATTTTTAATTTCTAATTTTTAATTTTTAATTTTTAATTTTTAATTTTAAATTTTAAATTTTTAATTTTTAATTTTTAATTTTTAATTTTTAATTTTTAATTTTTAATTTTTAATTTTTAATTTTTAATTTTTTATTTTTATTTTTTAATTTTTAATTTTTAATTTTTACTTTT
>CAVMKG010000272.1:32500-35697 GCA_963682025.1 Cordilura impudica | reverse complement strand
ATTTTTAATTTTTAATTTTTAATTTTTAATTTTTAATTTTTAATTTTTAATTTTTAATTTTTAATTTTTAATTTTTAATTTTTAATTTTTAATTTTTAATTTTTAATTTTTAATTTTTAATTTTTAATTTTTAATTTTTAATTTTTAATTTTTAATTTTTAATTTTTAATTTTTAATTTTTAATTTTTAATTTTTAATTTTTAATTTTTAATTTTTAATTTTAATTTTTAATTTTTAATTTTTAATTTTTAATTTTTAATTTTTAATTTTTAATTTTTAATTTTTAATTTTTAATTTTTAATTTTTAATTTTTAATTTTTAATTTTTAATTTTTAATTTTTAATTTTTAATTTTTAATTTTTAATTTTTAATTTTTAATTTTTAATTTTTAATTTTTAATTTTTAATTTTTAATTTTTAATTTTTAATTTTTAATTTTTAATTTTTAATTTTTAATTTTTAATTTTTAATTTTTAATTTTTAATTTTTAATTTTTAATTTTTAATTTTTAATTTTTAATTTTTAATTTTTAATTTTTAATTTTTAATTTTAATTTTTAATTTTTAATTTTTAATTTTTAATTTTTAATTTTTAATTTTTAATTTTTAATTTTTAATTTTTAATTTTTAATTTTTAATTTTTAATTTTTAATTTTTAATTTTTAATTTTTAATTTTTAATTTTTAATTTTTAATTTTTAATTTTTAATTTTTAATTTTTAATTTTTAATTTTTAATTTTTAATTTTTAATTTTTAATTTTTAATTTTTAATTTTTAATTTTTAATTTTTAATTTTTAATTTTTAATTTTTAATTTTTAATTTTTAATTTTTAATTTTTAATTTTTAATTTTTAATTTTTAATTTTTAATTTTTAATTTTTAATTTTTAATTTTAAATTTTTAATTTTTAATTTTTTCTTTTCAAATTTTAATTTTAAATTTTTTAATTTTTAATTTTTAATTTTTAATTTTTAGTTTTTAATTTTTAATTTTTAATTTTTAATTTTTAATTTTTAATTTTTAATTTTTAATTTTTAATTTTTAATTTTTAATTTTTAATTTTTAATTTTTAATTTTTAATTTTTAATTTTTAATTTTTAATTTTTAATTTTTAATTTTTAATTTTAATTTTTAATTTTTAATTTTTAATTTTTAATTTTTAATTTTTAATTTTTAATTTTTAATTTTTAATTTTTAATTTTTAATTTTTAATTTTTAATTTTTAATTTTAAATTTTTAATTTTTAATTTTTAATTTTTAATTTTTAATTTTTAATTTTTAATTTTAATTTTTAATTTTTAATTTTTAATTTTTAATTTTTAATTTTTAATTTTTAATTTTTAATTTTTAATTTTTAATTTTTAATTTTTAATTTTTAATTTTTAATTTTTAATTTTTAATTTTTAATTTTTAATTTTTAATTTTTAATTTTTAATTTTTAATTTTTAATTTTTAATTTTTAATTTTTAATTTTTAATTTTTAATTTTTAATTTTTAATTTTTAATTTTTAATTTTTAATTTTTAATTTTTAATTTTTATTTTTTAATTTTTAATTTTTATTTTTTAATTTTTAATTTTTAATTTTTAATTTTTAATTTTTAATTTTTAATTTTTAATTTTTAATTTTTAATTTTTAATTTTTAATTTTTAATTTTTAATTTTTAATTTTTAATTTTTAATTTTTAATTTTTAATTTTTAATTTTTAATTTTTAATTTTTAATTTTTAATTTTTAATTTTTAATTTTTAATTTTAATTTTTAATTTTTAATTTTTAATTTTTAATTTTTAATTTTTAATTTTTAATTTTTAATTTTTAATTTTTAATTTTTAATTTTTAATTTTTAATTTTTAATTTTTAATTTTAATTTTTAATTTTTAATTTTTAATTTTAATTTTAATTTTTAATTTTTTTAATTTTTAATTTTTAATTTTTAATTTTTAATATTTAATTTTTAATTTTTAATTTTTAATTTTTAATTTTTAATTTTTATTTTTTAATTTTTTAATTTTTAATTTTTAATTTTTAATTTTTAATTTTTATTTTTAATTTTTAATTTTTAATTTTTAATTTTTAATTTTTAGTTATTAATTTTTAATTTTTAATTTTTAATTTTTAATTTTTAATTTTTAATTTTTAATTTTTAATTTTTAATTTTTAATTTTTAATTTTTAATTTTTAATTTTTAATTTTTAATTTTTAACTTTTAATTTTTAATTTTTAATTTTTAATTTTTAATTTTTAATTTTTAATTTTTAATTTTTAATTTTTAATTTTTAATTTTTAATTTTTAATTTTTAATTTTTAATTTTTAATTTTTAATTTTTAATTTTAAATTTTTAATTTTTAATTTTTAATTTTTAATTTTTAATTTTTAATTTTTAACTTTTAATTTTTAATTTTTAATTTTTAATTTTTAATTTTTAATTTTTAATTTTTAATTTTTAATTTTTTATTTTTAATTTTTAATTTTTAATTTTTAATTTTTAATTTTTAATTTTTAATTTTTAATTTTTAATTTTTAATTTTTAATTTTTAATTTTTAATTTTTAATTTTTAATTTTTAATTTTTAATTTTTAATTTTTAATTTTTAATTTTTAATTTTTAATTTTTAATTTTTAATTTTTAATTTTTAATTTTTAATTTTTATTTTTTTAATTTTTAATTTTTAATTTTTAATTTTTAATTTTTTAATTTTTAATTTTTAATTTTTAATTTTTAATTTTTATTTTTAATTTTTAATTTTTAATTTTTAATTTTTAATTTTTAATTTTAATTTTTTAATTTTTAATTTTTAATTTTTAATTTTTAATTTTTAATTTTTAATTTTTAATTTTTAATTTTTAATTTTTGATTTTTAATTTTTAATTTTTAATTTTTAATTTTTAATTTTTAATTTTTAATTTTTAATTTTTAATTTTTAATTTTTAATTTTTAATTTTTAATTTTTAATTTTTAATTTTTAATTTTTAATTTTTAATTTTAAATTTTTAATTTTTAATTTTTTCTTTTCAAATTTTAATTTTAAATTTTTTAATTTCAAATTTCTAATTTTTAATTTTTAATTTTTAATTTTTAATTTTTAATTTTTAATTTTTAATTTTTAATTTTTTAATTTTTAATTTTTAATTTTTAATTTTTAATTTTTAATTTTTAATTTTTAATTTTTTAATTTTTAATTTTTAATTTTTAATTTTT
>CAVMKG010000272.1:0-27500 GCA_963682025.1 Cordilura impudica | reverse complement strand
AAATTTTTAATTTTTAATTTTTAATATTTAATTTTTAATTTTTAATTATTAATTTTTAATTTTTAATTTTAAATTTTTAATTTTTAATTTTTAATTTTTAATTTTTTATTTTTAATTTTTAATTTCTAATTTTAAATTTAAAATTTTTAATTTTTAATTTTTGATATTTATTTTTATTTTTAATTTTAAATTTTTAATTTTTATTTTTTAATTTTTAATTATTTAGTATTTAATTTTTAATTTTTAATTTTTAATTTTTAATTTTTAATTTTTAATTTTTAATTTTTAATTTTTAATTTTAAATTTTTAATTTCTAATTTTTAATTTTTAATTTTTAATTTTTAATTTTTAATTTTTAATTTTTAATTTTTATTTTTTAATTTTTAATTTTTATTTTAAATTTTTAATCTTTATTTTTTATTTTTAATTTTTAATTTTTAATTTTTAATTTTTAATTTTTAATTTTTAATTTTTAATTTTTAATTTTTAATTTTTAATGTTTAATTTTTAATTTTTAATTTTTAATTTTTAATTTTTAATTTTTAATTTTTAATTTTTAATTTTTAATTTTTAATATTTAATTTTTAATTTTTAATTTTTAATTTTTAATTTTTAATTTTTAATTTTTAATTTTTAATTTTTAATTTTTAATTTTTAATTTTTAATTTTTAATTTTTAATTTTTAATTTTTAATTTTTAATTTTTAATTTTTAATTTTTAATTTTTAATTTTTAATTTTTAATTTTTAATTTGTAATTTTTAATTTTTAATTTTTTAATTTTTAATTTTTAATTTTTAATTTTTAATTTTTAACTTTTAATTTTTAATTTTTAATTTTTAATTTTTAATTTTTAATTTTTAATTTTTAATTTTAGTTTTTAATTTTTAATTTTTAGTTTTTAATTTTTATTTTTAATTTTTAATCTTTAATTTTTAATTTTTAATTTTTAATTTTTAATTTTTAATTTTTAATTTTTAATTTGTAATTTTTAATTTTTAATTATTAATTTTTAATTTTTAATTTTTAATCTTAAATTTTTAATTTTTAATTTTTTATTTTTAATTTTTAATTTTTAATTTTTAATTTTTAATTTTTAATTTTTAATTTTGATTTTTAATTTTTAATTTTTAATTTATAATTTTTAATTTTTAATTTTTAATTTTTAATTTTTAATTTTTAAATTTTAATTTTTAGTTTTTAATTTTTAATTTTTAATTTTTAATTTTTAATTTTTAATTTTTAATTTTTAATTTTTAATTTTTAATTTTTAATTTTTAATTTTTAATTTTTAATTTTTAATTTTTAATTTTTAATTTTTAATTTTTAATTTTTAATTTTTAATTTTTAATTTTTAATTTTTAATTTTTAATTTTTAATTTTTAATTTTTTATTTTTAATTTTTAATTTTTAGTTTTTAATTTTTAATTTTTAATTTTTAATTTTTAATTTTTAATTTTTAATTTTAAATTTTAAATTTTTAATTTTTAATTCTAAATTTTTAATTTTTAATTTTAAATTTTTAATTTTTTATTTTTTATTTTTAATTTTTAATTTTTAATTTTTAATTTTTAATTTTTAATTTTTAATTTTTAATTTTTAATTTTTAATTTTTAATTTTTAATTTTTAATTTTTAATTTTTAATTTTTAATTTTTAATTTTTAATTTTTAATTTTTAATTTTTAATTTTTAATTTTTAATTTTTAATTTTTAATTTTTAATTTTTAATTTTTAATTTTTAATTTTTAATTTTTAATTTTTAATTTTTAATTTTTAATTTTTAATTTTTAATTTTTAATTTTTAATTTTTAATTTTAAATTTTAAATTTTTAATTTTTAATTTTTAATTTTTATTTTTTAATTTTTAAATTAAACATTTTAAATTTTAGGTCAATGTGACACGTACAGTATAAATATACACACAGTGACAACAATATGTCTTTTTAAATAGTTATAAAATGAAAAATAATCCATTTTTTCATTAATAACAACGTGTGTGCCTATGGGTCGTTTTCTGAGAAAATTATTTGTCAGCGATCAAATGTAGGTTGACGTACGTCGTTAGTGCTGTAAATTAGTTTAATAACCATTTAATAGCATGTTCAGACGGCAAAATGAACCACTCGGTGTTCAGACGAGTGTTCTTGTTTCATTTTGACGTTTATATTTTTTGTGCAAATATTTGAAGACATCCTTCTACCTTTACGTTTTACTATTTCATTTTTTCAATTCTTATTTGAATAGATATATGTAAATATATACTTTTTATTTGTTAAATGTTTCTACTTATTTTATTGCACAAATTAATTTTTTGTCTTTTCTTTGTTTATATATTTTTGACAGCTAGTTTAGATAAACTAGCGATAATATCTTATCAAACTTGCAGATGACACTCAACGTTTCTAGGTTCACAACTAGGCTCATTTTGAAACAAGTAGATTCACTCTCAAATTTTGTATGGCGAATCAGGTAGATTCAATCATGATTCGGGCGCGAACCGTGAATGAGAGAGCGAACCGCGAATCTTGCTGTCCGTGGGAACAGAGCATAAGTTACTTCGTTATTTAAAACAAGTAAGAGTGTTACATGCGGCTGTGCCGAATCTTTGATACCCTCTACCCAATATTAGGCACGGGTACCATCTCAAAACTGTTGTTAATTTAATTTTTAATTTTTGATTTTTAATTTTTAGCTTTTAATTTTTAATTTCTAATTTTTAATTTTAAATTTAAAATTTAAAATTTCAAATTTTAAATTTTTACGTCAATGTGACACATGCAGTATAAATATACAAACATCTACAATGACTTCAACAATTCGATATATAACACATATCTTAAAAAAACAACAAACACACTGAAAATTTTTATTTTTCAAGAGTTTTTCAGTTTCATTCAAAGATATGATTTTGAAGATTATAAGGATTTTAAATAGCAACTCCTTTGGGATGTTAGTAAACGATTTTATACAAAAACGAACGGTCTAGCTTAGATATTGAGGGCGTGATCCTGATTTCCACAGACAGACGGTCATATCTAAATCAACTCCCCTTGTCATAAGAATCAAGAAAATATATGGTTTTGGGGTCTACGGAATTTATTTCAATGTGTTACAAACGGAATGACAAACCTATATATACCCACTGCTACTGAGGTGTGGAAGGTATAAAAAAACTCAGAAATGGTGAATTTTTGTAAAAAAGAGCGTTAAAAATTAATATATTTGGCATCGTAAACTCATACCTGACAAAAATTGACTTACGCGGTTATTCCAGTAAACCACAGATATTACCGTACCTGTCAAAGGCTTTTGAAAAACTGCTACATAAGCAATTAACTAATTATATCAATGATATTAATCATCTTTCTTGTAAGCAATCCGGTTTTCGTGCCACGCATAGTTGTATTCCAGCTCGGCTTCATCAGCGAAGATCATAGAAAAGAAATGGCTGTATGACAACGTCTTCCAAATTGATATATTCATATCTTAATGGTCGAGTACAATATGTAGGAGTGTAAAACAAGTTTACATTCTTGAACCTCTTCTTTTTTCTATTTATGCAACTGATTTGCCAGACCAGCTGATACACTGAAGAATGCACACAAAAATTAAATGATGATTTAAAACATGTTTCTTTTTGGGCTTCTGTAAATGGCCTAAGTCTAAATCCGAAGAATACTAGATGCATTTTATTACGTAAGCGAAAGCAGGAAGTTGTCGAAATACACAAAGCTTATATTAACAACCAAAAAATAGAAATAGTCCATGAAGCCAAAAATCTAGGTGTAATCTGTAATAGCACATTATCCTGGTCAGACCATGTTACAAACGCGCGTGGAAAAACTTTCTCGATGCTACGAACTTTAAATCAGATTGATGCTCGGGAAAACGTATTTAATACCAATTTAAATTTTTTCAAATTGTGATGCATATAGCAAATCGAGACTAAACATAACATACAATAATATTACAAGGTACGTTTTTGGTCTTAAATTTCATAGTAACTAAGAAAATTTTTGGCGTCCAGCTTGATGACCTGATGAAGATTAGAACTCTGATATTGTTACACAAAATTATAACAACTCGTGAGCCTTATCATCTGCATAATCGAATCACTCACAGCCAAAACAGGAGAAATAATACCATAATTCAAATAAGGCATCATACGCTAATGCCAAATTGGCAATTTTACATTACCGCAATTCGTCTTTGGAATAATATTCCACCAATTTTTGAGTTTTACTCTTAATATTTTTAGTTGAAAATTTAACTAATCATTCATTATACCCTATACCACTATGTGGTTGGGTATAATGACTTTGTGCTGCTGTTTGTAAATACCGTCCGTCCGTCTGTGTGTCCATGTAAAGCTTGTAATCAAACTGTAGGTCGCAACTATGAATATATTTTGATGAAATTTGGTATGTAAGCTTTTATCGGCCATGGGATGAACGCTATTGAAATTGGTGAGAATCGGTCCATGTTCAGACCTAGCCCCCATACAAATGACCCCTATGAAATCGACTTAAATTGCCATAAGATCCAAATTATCATATAAATCTTAGTCAAATTGGGTTTGTATGTGTTTATTTAATCAGTAGTCCTAAAATGATCCCCATGGGACAACTCTTAGTCATAGGCCCCATATAGAGCTGCTTCCCGACCTTCACTTAAATCTATCAAAAACAAAAATATTGCACTGATTCTTCTCAAATTTTGTTTGTATATATTTTTGCAAAATACAAGGTCTCTTGTCAGGATCCATTCATACAAGGTCAGGATCGACCCATTTTTAGGCTAGTCCCCATATAGATATAGCATCCGATATGAACTTTTTCATATCTGCGGACAAAAAAATTTATAAAAATCCCACTCAAATTTGGTTTATGCTTATTTTCTATGTCCAGTTAGTTGGGCCTATGGGGTAGGGTCTCTAAACGCATGGTATAGGGTATCCTATAGTCGGTCTAGATTTGTTTTTTGTTTTTATTAATTGATATGTAATAACTTTCCATTATTATTTCTTTTTTCTTTTCATTTCTTTTTGTTTTTTTATACTTTATACTTTAACGTACATTTAATAATGTTTGTGCTTCTACTACTTTAAGACTCATGTTTAGCTGTAGATGTTACCAAAAAAAAAAAAAAAATAAATAAATTTTAAATTGTTTTTATGGTATAAAATTACTAATGGATATCATCTTTGGTTCGTCATCGTTAATATCAGATATTATTGTTAGCATCTGTTTCGATGTATTTTCTTTCGTCGAAAGAAGTTTTATTGTTCTATTGTTTACACCACCGCCTGGAGGTGGAGTATCCATGTTGAACGTTTTATAAAACTGTGTTGTTGAATAACAGTTTGCTATGAGATATTTCGTTATTAAAAAGAAAAAAAAAATGCATTTTTCAATATTGCACTATTCAAAAACGTGTAGTTGGTATAAATATGAACTGTTGACTGAAGTTTTACCAAATTTTGTATAAGTAATGATTAAAAAGATTAAATTTCTTAATGTTTAATCATTCCTACTTACTTTGGCCATCCTTCAAATGTTGATACAGTAAATAATGTCAGCATTGCCTTGGCTACGTCATCAAAATGAAATTTATTATTCTTCCATTCTCTTTCCTTTAACCGGGGTTTACTTATGTCGCCGTTTTCATATATTAAATATGTGCCACTATTATGATGTTGGAAAGTTACATAATTATAATTCGTTTTTTTATGTCAAAGGTGCTTTAAACAATCATTACTTACTGGCATTCCCCTTCAGACATCTTTGATCCATCAGAGCATTTAAAAAACTTTCCCTAGTTTAGAATATTAATAGACAACATATTTTTAAACATATATTATAAGCAAAAGAAGTCGATACAACATAAAATTTTAAATTAAATTATATAGTATGTAAACAAAATATTTTTCCAAGCCCAGTTAGACAAACTCAAGATGTGTTTTTTAAGTATAAAAGTTCTATCCATCACTGCTTCATTTAACTTCGCTATGTAGGGAAAAGTTATATAATCTTGACCGAAAAAAACCATGCAACATTTTATGAAAAAAATTCGTAGCCAATTCTATCGTAGAATATTATTTTTATTTATTAATAGATATGTATACAAATTTGACATATTCTTTTATTTACAAATTGTAGATTATCTATAGAGTAAAAATTGGTTCCAATAAGAACATTTAGGGCCGTTATACAACTTGCCGATAGCTAAAGTTAGGATGTTATTGGGCAGATTATTAGTTTTTCGTTATTACAACTGTACTTTAAGCTAAAAGTCACCGATAAGCTAAAGGGAAGATATTGTTGCCTTTAACTTTTAACGTGAGGTTTATGTATTTAATATTGCCACATTTTCTGACCTGTGAAGAAGAAATTCACATCAACTTAGTTTTGGAAATAAATTTATTTAGATATACTTAAATATATGCTTGTATATTTTTAAAAAGTTTTATTACACATTTACAACAATTATGGAGCTTATACTAAAGGTTTTTGATTTTTATTCTATTGTTTTTATTGTTTATTTGCGAACAAATAAAGGAACGTTGCCACTACATATTTTGATAAAGCAATTCATTTGGTCAAAAGTAATCGGGGTTATCTTTGGTGTTGCCACAATATCAAAAATATTAATATTATTTTACTGGGAAGTTGTAATAACGAAAAGAAGTTAAAGGTAACTTTATTGCTCACTTGAGCTAAAGTTACCTTTAACTAACATTTACTTTAAAGGCTTTTAGCAGTTCATTTACGTTACGTTCAAATATTCCATATAGTTTTAGCCTGTGCTTATGTGCTTATGTTATGCTATTGGTAACATAAATATGGCAGTCCCATCAGATGTACTCTGCATTAGTTTTATAAGTACCCATGTATTTATATCTTAACTTGAGAACACAAAAAGTTGTCAGGTGTGACAGAAAATTTTTTTTAACGAAACATTAAAGTCAAAGTCAAGTCACGTCAAAGTCAAGCTAAAACAAGTAAGAAAATTATAGTCGGTCTAGACCGACTATAGGATACCCTATACCATGCGTTTAGAGACCCTACCCCATAGGCCCAACTAACTGGACATAGAAAATAAGCATAAACCAAATTTGAGTGGGATTTTTATAAATTTTTTTGTCCGCAGATATGAAAAAGTTCATATCGGATGCTATATCTATATGGGGACTAGGCCTAAAAATGGGTCGATCCTGACCTTGTATGAATGGATCCTGACAAGAGACCTTGTATTTTGCAAAAATATATACAAACAAAATTTGAGAAGAATCGGTGCAATATTTTTGTTTTTTGATAGATTTAAGTGAAGATCGGGAAGCACCTCTATATGGGGCCTATGACTAAGAGTTGCCCCATGGGGATCATTTTTGGACTACTGATTAATGGATGTAATAAACACATACAAACCCAATTTGACTAAGATTTATGTGATAATTTGGATCTTATGGCAATTTAAGTCGATTTCATAGGGGTCATTTGTATGGGGGCTAGGTCTGAACATGGACCGATTCTCACCAATTTCAACAGCTTTCATTCCATGGCCGACAAAAGCTTATATACCAAATTTCATCAAAATATATTCATATTTGCGACCTACAGTTTGATTACAAGCTTTACATGGACACACAGACGGACGGACGGACGGACATTGTTAAATCGAATCAGATAGAGATTCTGATTCGATCGGTATAATTAAAGATGGGTCTAGGTCAAATATTTTTGGTAGTTACAAACAGCAGCACAAAGTCATTATACCCAAACCACATAGTGGTATAGGGTATAAAAAGTCTATAAAATTCTGAAAGTCAAGCTAAAATAAATAAAAAAAAATATAAAAAGTTAAAAAAAAGCCACTAGAAAATGTGGTAGAGTCGAAGGAGGTATTTGCTCCATTATCAACCTCAATGGCGTCGTTTAATATGAACGCATCTAATGCTGCAGTAGAGTAGAAAGCCTGGAGTAAGCAGTTCAGGATATTTTTATTGGCCTCTGGTTTAGATGTGCAGCCAGATAAAAGAAACGTCGAACTTATATTACATCATGTTGGAGATTTTTAATTCGTTCAATTAGAATATGAACGAAGTGAAGTATAGCGACTTGGTAAATCGGTTCGAGTTGGATTTTGAGCCTAAACTCAACATGACAATGGAGAGGCACATTGCTAGAAACCTGAAGAATCCATTGTACAATATGCGACTGTTTTTAAGCATTTCTGGTTATTTTGGAACCTTAAGATAAAGCTTGTTAAAAAATATTTTTACATGTAGCTTATCAGAAAATTCAAAAAATATATAGGAGCGTCTATTAAGCGAAGGTAATCTGGCAAAAAAAACTCTAGAAATTTCCAAAGGTATAGAGATGACAAAAGCTAATGTTGCCGCTATTCAAAATGGCGGACAAAATGAAGTACTAGATAAGATAAGATAAGGAAGGCTAAACGCACTGCGACCAATTTGATCTTTTGTGCAGCCCATGGTTGTCCTAAAGATTAAGGCTTCTTATGAAGCCAATTACCCTATTTGGCATTAGTTTCCATATGTCCCGGGGGATACAATGTATCCTCCAAGTGCAAGGATTCTCTTACCACTTAGTCTTGGACATTCACAGAGAATATGTTCTGCTGTTTCCACCTCCTGCTCGCAGAACCTACATGTGTCTATAGCAGATTGTCCTTTCATTCGTAGATGATATCTAAGATTGCAGTGTCCTGTAAAGAATCCCGTTAAGGTCCTTAAGTCCTTTTTATCAAGGGCAAGTAGTCTTTCCGATTGAACACTGGATGGAGTTATGAATCTCTTGGCCTGCCGTTGACCTGGACTTTTGTCCCAGTGTTCGGCAATTTGTGATTTTCTCCACTCCCTCATTTTTTCCTTTGTGTATCCCATTGGAACACCACAGAAAGGTTCCGGACCGATGAAAGGACGACGGGCCCCTCGATTGGCTAGGCAATCGGCCCTTTCGTTCCCTGCATGTCCTTCATGTCCCGGAATCCAGCATAGAGTTAATTTGTTGCATCTACCTAATTCGTTTAGCTTTTCGATGCACTCCCACACCAGTTTGGACGTCACTTTGTAGGCCATTATTGCCTTAAGTGCAGCCTGACTGTCGGATAGTATATAAATGAGTGCCCTTTTTGTCTTTCTTCTGAGACATTCAGTCACGCATGTAAGAATAGCGAAGACCTCCGCTTGGAAAATGGATGGGTATTTACCCATGGATAAGGCACGTTGAAAGTTGGTACCAAATATGCCCGCGCCCGTGTCCCCATTTGTTTGTTTTGAGCCATCTGTGAACCACACATGAGAACCTTGCTCTGGTTCCCAGGGCCCACTGGTCCATGTGCTCCGTTCCAATATCATGGTTTCAAATTCCCTGATGAATATATTTTTTGGTAACATTTTGTCCGTGACTCTCGCCACCGGGTCGTGGATGAAGAGCCTCGCGACTCTCATGTGACCCTTTAGGTCACCGTCCTTCATGCTACCAAAATCCTGAAGTCGTACGGCACTCATGCACGCATCTTCAATGATCGAAATATAAAGTGGTGTAATGTTAAGCATGATGCCGATAGCATCTGTTGGGCACGTTCTGTTCGCCCCTGTGATACCAATACAGGCAATGCGGTACACCTTGTTCAGGATTGCTTTTGCTTTAGTTTGCTCAACCTTCGGCCACCATGCAAGGGCCGAGTAGGTAATTATTGGTTTCACAATAGTTTCAAACGACCAGTAGATCATGTGGGGCTTTAAGCCCCATGTTCTACCAAATAGCCTTTGACAGGCGTATAAAGCCCTGGTGGCCTTTTTGGTAATTTGATCTAAGTGGCCGTTCCATGTGAGGGATTTATCCAGGGTGACCCCAAGATATTTGACCTCGTCCGAGAACCCTATTTTCAAGCCATTCAGACTTGGTTCCATAAGGTTGCATCTTCTTCGTTTAGTGAAGGGTATCAGTATGGTTTTTGATGGGTTCATAGATAGCCCCTTTCTCTGACACCAATTGAGGGTATAATTCAGAGCCTGTTGCATACGTTCCGATATTGTCCTCTCGTCAAATCCGGAGACAGAGATAACAAGATCATCTGCGTAGCCCAAGGCCCTGAATCCTAACTCATTAAGTTCCTCCAGCAGCTCATCTATGACCAAGGTCCAAAGCAGTGGCGATAGAACGCCTCCCTGAGGACAGCCCCTAGTGGCACTTATGGTCCTAAATGTGCTGCCTATATTCAGTGTGATGACCCTAGAGTTGAGCATCTCTAGCGTCCAGTTAATTATGATTGGAGAAATATCCTTTCTCAACATGGCCTCTTCAATTGCCCTATATGACGTATTATCGAAGGCGCCTTGTATATCAATGAAGGCACGAGAGATATTTGTTTGGCATCGAATGCCTTTTCTATCATTGTGACAACATTATGGACAGCTGATCCTGTGGATTTACCCTGTTGGTACGCAAACTGTAGTTCGTGAATAGGTTTGCGTGCCAGGTAAGTGTCCCTGATATGATGGTCCAGAACTTTTTCCATTGTTTTTAGGAAAAAAGAACTTAGACTAATCGGTCTATACGATTTAGGTAACTGTTCAGATTTTCTGCCTACCTTGGGTATAAATACTACCTTTACTTCTCTCCATGTCGATGGCACAAAGCCATGTAGAAGACAAGATTTAAAAAGTCTAGTCAGTTGTGGGATGATGATATCCATCCCTTCCTGTAGTAGACATGGATATATACCGTCCGGCCCAGGCGATTTTAGTGGAGAGAAACCATTTATCGCCCATTTAACCCGGTTCTTCTGAAAAATGTTGTCCGCCAACCGTATGTTCCCTTTAGTAAGGGAGAGTATCCCGATGACTGGTGGGGACCTGTTAATGGGGACACATCCTGGAAAGTGTGTTTCCAATAGAAGTTCACAGGTTTCTTCCGGAGATTCAGTGTATGAACCATTTGGTCTCTTTAAAGTACATAGACCATTTGTGTGATCCTGAGAGAGGGCCTTTTGAAGTCGCACAGCTTCCGGAAGGTCATTGATCTTCTCACAGTAGCTCTGCCACGTGGTCCTTTTGGATTTGCGTAGTGTCTTGTTGTATTCAGTGAGGGCTATTTTATAGGCGTTCCAGTCACCATTAATTTTAGCCTTGTTGAATAATCTTCGAGCGTTACGTTTGAGCCCTTCTAGTCCATCATTCCACCATGGAACATCTCTTCTAGTCCTCCTGGTCTTTAATGGACAGCTCTCTGTGTACGCTGATGATATGTTTGATTGTAATTCAGATGCTTCATAATCAATTACCCTAGTGCTTTCTATTAGCCCTTCCGAATAATTAGCATTGTTACCTAAATGGTATCGAAATTTATCCCAGTTAGTCTTTTTACTAGATACACTACAACGTTTTAGAAAGAGAAATAATTTTCAACAACAACAACAACATCATCTCCTAATACATAATTTTCAACAGCAATCGTCATCATCATCGAATGATGATGTTCCACAGAAAGAGCAAAATGCAATGCATGTGGAAAATTAAACCACTACGCAAAAATGCGTTTTAGTAAAATGTTATTCTGCAGAATAAGAGAAAATTTGTAAAACATAAGTGCTGAAGAAATATCTGTACAAGAAGAAGAGAACCTATTTGTTGGTGTTGTTGGCGAAATTAACAGAAAGCTAAATATATGGAACGTTGCTGTGGAACTGGATGGAGTGGAAATGATTTGCCAAGTGGACACTGGAGCTCAAGCCAACCTAATGTCAATATGCACATATAAGGAAGTTGCCAGTAGTTGGAAAAATTTTTATAAATTTATTATATGAGAATGTAGTTTATCTTACGTATTTATACTTTATACCCTATACCATTATGTGGTTAAGGTATAATGGCTTTGTGCTGACGCTTGTACCTACCAAAAATATTTGACCTTTTATTATACCGATTGACTCAGAATCACTTTCTGCGTCAATTTAGCGATGTCCGTCCATGTAAACCTTGTAATCAAACTACAGGTTGCACATATAAATATATTTTGATGTAATTTAGCATGTCAGCTTCCATCGGCCATAGGATGAACCCTATTTAAATTGGTGAAAATCGGTTAATGTTCAGACCTAGTCGCCATACAAATTGCCCCCTATGAGATCGACTTAAATTGTCATAATATTCAAATTGTCATATAGATCTCGGTTAAATTGGGCTTGTGTATGTTTTTACCTCCATTTATTAGTAGTCCAAAAATAAACCATACAGGACTATACTTAGTCATAGCCCCCATATAAAGTTGCTTCCCGATCTACGCTTTAATCTATCAAAAAAAAAATATGTTTTTGCAAAATATAAGTTACTTTGCCATATATGGTCAGGATCGGTCCATTTTTCGACCTAGCCCCATATAAATATAGCATCCGATATGAACTTTTTCATATCTGCAGCCAAAAAAAATTAATAAAAATGCCACTTAAATTTGGTTTATGCTTATTTTCTACATTAGTTGAACCTAAGAGATAGTCGGTCTAAACCGGTTATAATTTTCTTACTTGTTTTATACTCTTAATTGAGTTATAACAACAATATTGGGTTAGAATTAGCATCGAAAATGAAGTTGATTAAATCAGTAAATTTAATAAATTGTAATACAATTTTGGGAAAATACGGAAATATGTTTCATGGTATTGCAAAACAACTTTCCCGTGTTGGTATTTCCCGGCTATTGGATTTATGGGCGTGGAGTTCTCAACCCTTTACAACACCTATCAGGGTACAACAATAAATTATTACTTACAAGAGATGGACTAAACTCACACGGCAACAACTCACACTTAGACGAAGAATATTGGGAGATCAGATCTGATCTTCAATCACCAGCTCTTTATCAACCCAACCTGGTTATTTAAAATTTACGTTAGATTTCATAAATGACCCCATTACTTACCACACCAACACTCTTTAATCTTCACATAACATACCACACCAGTGACCCATTGTCCCTTCTTTTCCTCCAAAAATTAAAATTAAACAGACATAATGGTTTATAAATTCAACTATATAACATATATATTTATTAAAATTAAAACACTAAATACTATGGTGGCAAACAAAATCTTCAACAATTTTAACCTTTCTTCTATTTTCAAATATTTTTTGATGCCTAAACATCTATGCGCTCAGGGGGGGGGGGTAAAATCCAATTTCACAATACAATCACAAAAACAGCGTAAGGGAAAAACGGAGTGTGGTATATCTAAGTGTATTGGTATATTTAGTAAGCAGAACCACCGAGTTCGCTGTCCGCTTAGCAAAATCACAAATCTTTTCGTTAATTTTATATATTCAAGCTATTGACCGCTAGGTGTGCTGTGAGTTTAACATGGACGCTACAAAAGTAGAAAGACATGGACAGCAAACGACGCCATATTTCTTACCGCTCTTTTGACATTTCTCTTAAGAAAGGTTTGACATTTCATGATGGAAAGACATACGAGCCAACAACGAGTGGAAATTATTAAAACTTACTACCGAAATTCGGAGTCAGTGGCCTCAACGTTAAGAGCGCTACGTCCAATTTATGGTCGTCATAATCGTCCTAGCAGATCAACAATTGAGCGTCTAGTGGACAAATTTGAATTCACAGGCACAGTACAAAATGTTCCCGTGCCAGTGAGACAAAGAAGTGTCCGTAGTGTCGAGAATATTGCTGCCGCTGAGGCTTCAGTTGAAGAAAGCCCAAATGTGTCTCTCACACGTGGTTCTCAAGCGTTGGGCATCTCTGTGACGTCCTTGTGGCGAATTTTGCGAAAAGATCTTGGCCTACATCCTTACAGGATCAAATTGACGCAAGAACTGAAGCCGCCTGACCACCAGAAGCGTCGTATGTTCGTGAATTGGGCTGAGCAACAACTTAAAAATGATTCGGATTTTCATCGAAAAATCATCTTCAGCGATGAGGCTCATTTCTGGCAGAATGGCTTCGTCAATAAACAAAATATGCATTATTGGTCAGACAGCAATCCACACGTACTCCATGAGTCATCATTGCATCCCAAAAAAATTACGGTTTGGTGCGGTTTATGGGCCGGCGGCGTCATTGGGCCGTACTTCTTCCGTGATGATCAAGACCGGCACGTTACTGTGAATGGGAATCGCTGCCGTTCAATGATAGCCGAATATTTTTGGCCCCAATTGGATGATATGGACTTGCAGGACATGTGGTTCCAACAGGACGGCGCCACAAGCCACACAGCGAATGTCACAATCAATTTATTGGAAACCAAGTTTGGAGAACGTTTTATCTCACGAAATGGTCCAGTCGACTGGCCGCCTCGGTCGTGCGACTTGACGCCGTTGGACTATTTCCTGTGGGGCTACATCAAGTCTATGGTCTATGCCAACAAGCCAGCGACGATTGATGAACTTCGTACGAATATCGAACGTGAAATTGCAGCAGTATCGGCCGATTTATGCTTGAAAACCGTCGAAAATTGGGTTCAGTGTCTGGATTCTGCAAGCGTGCCCGTGGTGGCCATGCAAAAGAGATCGATTTCCATGCATAATGGCATCGAACGTATTTTCACAGGAATAAAGAATTTCATTGACATTCAAAACCGTTTTTGTTTTATTTAAAAAAAACTTTTGTAGCGCTCTTATTGAAAAACCCTTTATATATTCGCTTTTGACAGAACTTTTTTAGTAAGCAGAAGCGCTAGGTGTGCTGTGAGTTTAAAATGCTAAATACTAGGAAAACTTTGAAGAAGTCGAAAATGAACTTAGGTGTTTTTTTAATTAATACACCTTTTCTAATTGTATTTCAGAAAACATCAATTAAATTTCAAAAAGTATCAACTGTGTTTTAGAAAACATTAATTGATTTTCAGAAAATATCAATTGTATTTCAGAAAGTATCATTTGTATTTCAGAAAACATCAATTTATTTTCAAAAAGTATCAATTGAATTTTAGAAAACGTGAATTGAATTTCAGAAAGTATTAACTGTGTTTCAGAAAACATCAATTGGTTTTCAGAAAATATCAATTGTGTTTCAGAAAGTATCTATTGCTTTTCAGAAAACATCAATTGACTTTCAGAAAGTATCAATTAAATTTCAGAAAACGTCAATTGATTTTCAGTAATAATCAATTGTATTTCAGAGAGCATAATCGATTTTCAGAAAGTATCATTTGTATTTCAGAAAAAATCAATTGGATTTCAGAAAATATCAATTGAATTTCAGAAATTATCAAATGTATTTCAGAAAATATCAAATGTATTTCCGAAATTATCAAATGTATTTCAGCAACTATCAAATGTATTTCCGAAAATATCAACTGTATTTCAGAAAACATGTATTTCACAAATTATCAAATGTATTTCAAAAAACAGCAAATGTATTTCAGAAATTACCTTATATATTTCAGAAAACATAAAATGTATTTCTGAAATTATCAAATGTATTTCAGAAAACATCAAATGTATTTCAGAAATTATTAAATTTATTTCAGAAAATATGTACTAAATTTCAGAAAATATCAATTGAGTCTCAGAAAAATAGTCATAACGCTATATAAATATACATTTTTAAGTAATACACTGGGTTTGTAATATTTCTTGAAAACTACATATCGTCACCTAATATGCAAAAGGCCGTAACTAATATTTTTATTTTTTTTACAGGAGAAGCAAAAACATCATAAAAGAAAAACTACGTCAAACTTAAAACCCAAATTTTAGAATCAAGCTGAAAAATGAAGATGGATTTTTATTTGTGAAAACAAATTTATGGTAAAATAGTAGTTTTTAAGTAAAAGGCCGTAACTACAATATAAAAAGTCAATTTCGAACTTTTTGTTAGTTACGGTCTTTTGCATTTTAGGTGACGATATAAACGTGTTTTTTTTTCAAAATGATAACTTCAAAATCGATCAAAATTCTATCCTGGTGTTTATATTGTAGCTGATTAACAAATGAAGTCCTCATCTTCCTTCAATTAAAAGGCCGCCCTTGATAGTTTATTTTCCAATGCATAACAAATAAGTCAAATATTGCTAAATATTTTCTGCGACTCCAAATCACTAATAGAAACAACAATAACTTTTCGGTATTGTAGGTTAAACTACTTTTTTATTCCGAATTTCAATAGATATTTTCTGAAATTCAGTTGATATTTTCTGAAATACATTTGATAATTTCTGAAATACATTTGATGTTTTCTGAAATATATTTGTTACATATTATATTATATTATATTATATTATATTATATTATATTATATTATATTATATTATATTATATTATATTATATTATATTATATTATATTATATTATATTATATTATATTATATTATATTATATTATATTATATTATATTATATTATATTATATTATA
The DNA here is from genome assembly GCA_963682025.1 of Cordilura impudica. Taxonomy (NCBI): domain Eukaryota; kingdom Metazoa; phylum Arthropoda; class Insecta; order Diptera; family Scathophagidae; genus Cordilura; species Cordilura impudica. Next base: position 11,110 of record CAVMKG010000272.1, on the reverse strand, counting down.
TTATATTATATTATATTATATTATATTATATTATATTATATTATATTATATTATATTATATTATATTATATTATATTATATTATATTATATTATATTATATTATATTATATTAACTATTACTATATTATATCATATATATAAAATTCTTCTGTCGCAGTGTTTGTGGTAAAATTCCGCCGAAACGGCTGGACCGATTCCCATGAAATTTTGTGCACATATTGGGTAGGTCTGAGAATCGGACAACGTTTATTTTTTTTTTGATATGGCCACTGGGAGGGGTACCCCCCATACAAAGTGAACTTTTAAAATCAGATATCTGGAGTACTATGATAGCCATAAGTGCCACGCCCACTTGAAATATCAAAAAAAAAAAAAATACCTGTTGTACGTTTCTGAGACCTACCCAATATCCACACAAAATTTCATGAGAATCGGTCAAGAAGTTTCGGAGGAGTTCAATTACAGAGACCGCGACACGAGAATTTTATATATAAGAAGTTAAACTCCTCATTTTTATTTTTTTTTTATTTTTTTTATTTAGTGCGATTTGACTGCAATTCAGAATGTATTTATGTTTTATCATAGGAAATTTTTGTATGTATAAATGGACCCGATAGATGGCGCTGGGGTAAAGTCATTTCGAATATTCCTATTTACGGTGCGATTTTACTGAAACTAAGAATGTACATATATGTATGTTAGATGATGCCAAAAAATTTTTTGTTGGACCCGGTAGATGGCGCTGGCGTTCGAAAAATAATGAGTTGTCAAATTTATTTAAATTTTATAAGTTCCAAAATTCGCAAACGTTTTTATATATAAGATATTCTAACTAAAAAGGAAGGAAAAATTGCATTGGCTATTGCTTTGTCCGGAATAGCCGCAACATTATTGCATGGTGGTCGTACAGCTCATTCAGCACTCAAATCACCGTTAAAAAAACATTCCGGTATGGCAAAAGTTCTGCAAAAATGCAATATTATTATTTGGGATGAATATAACATGGCTTACAAACATTCCTTAGAAGCACTACATAGAACTTTAAAAGATTTGAAAGGCAATGAAAGACTTTTTGGTGGAGCTCTCATTTTATTATCCATGATCCAACGGCTGACCAGTTTTCAAAACAACTACTTGGTTAAGTGAAAGAACTATTTAAACCGCAAAAAATTTCGATGTCGATAATATTAATGTTATTATTCAGGATGTTAGATGATGTCAAAAATTTTTTGTTGGACCCGGTAGATGGCGCTGGCGTTCAAAAAATAGTGAGTTGTCAAATTTATTTAAATTTTATAAGTTACAAAATTCACAAAAGTTTTTATATATAAACATTCTAACCAAAAAGTAAGGAAAAATTGCATTGGCTATTGCTTCGTCCGGAATAGCCACAACATTATTGCATGGTGGTCGTACAGCTCATTCAGCTCTCAAATCATTGTCTGTAATATCAAAAAACATTCCGGTATGTCAAAAGTTCTGCAAAAATGCAGTATTATTATTTGGAATGAATGTACCATGGTTCACAAACATTCCTGAGAAGCACTACATCGAGCTCTAAAAGATTTGAAAGGCAATGAAAGACTTTTTGGTGGTGCTCTTATTTTATTATCTGGAGATCTTCGTCAAACATTGCCAGTCATACCAAAATCAACCTATGCTGACGAAATAAATGCCTGCTGAAAATCATCAACATTATGGAGTAGCGTTCAAACTATAAAATTAACAACAAACATGCGAGTACGATTACAAAATGATCAAATGGCTGACCAATTTTCAAAACAACTACTCGATCTTGGTAAAGGTAAAATCAATATTAACCCAACCAGTCAAACTATTAAACTATCTACAAGATTTTTGTCAATTTATATCGTCACGCGATGAATTAATTGAAAATGTATTCCCCGGCATTCAAAATCAATATCGTAAATATGATTGCACACAGAAAAAAGAATTACAAACGAAATTGTTCTAAAGTTTAACAACTTTATTTTCGATTGTATAATATAAATTTTATAGCCATATTTCATTTTCTATTGTGATAAAATATTTACTGTTAAGACGATAGAATTGTAATTGTCATGGACTCAAAATTCGGATATTTGCTTCATCGCAATTTGGTTGGCAATAAATTTGGTAGCCACAACGAATCAGTTTTCTGTGTGTGGTTAGGTGAAAGAGCTATTTTAGCCGCAACAATGTCGATGTCGATAACATGTTGTTATTCAGGACTTGATTGATTCCGAAACGTCTTCTTTTAAATCTATGGATAGTGTTGTTAAAGAAAATGAAGCAGTCAATTCTCCAACAGAATTTTTTGAATTCACTTGATGTGCCCGGTCTACCGCCACATTTATTAAAATTAAAAGTTGGTTCTCCAATAATTTTGCTACGTAACCTCAACGCTCCGAGAATATGTAATGGAACCAAGTTAATTGTTGAGAGAATAATGCCCAATGTTATTGAGGCCACAATTCTCAAAGGAAAGTTTTAAGGAAAACATGTTTTGCAGCCAAGAATTCCTATGATTACTACCGACACACCGACTATATTCAAAAGATTACAATTTCCGATCAGATTGGGCTTTGCCATGACCATTAATAAATCTCAAGAACAATCATTGCAAATATGTGGTTTGGACCTCGAAAACAGTTGTTTTCCCATGAGCAACTATATGTGGCATGTCCCTGTGTCGGAAAGCCAGCAAATGTTTTCATTTACTGCCAGAATAATGAAGCTAAAAATATTGTTCATTCTTTTTAGAATTACAATAATAGAAATATATTGGTCATTATTATATGTATGTTGCAATAAATATTTATTTTCATTTTCATAAATAAAACATGGATTTTCTTTAACAGTTTTCAATTAACATTAACAAATGCAAAAACGTTTTTTTATATAGGTATGTATATACAGATTCTAACTAAAATAAAAAATTCATTGAGGGCAAAACAACGTTTGCCGGGTCCAGCTAGTTATATTATATTATATTATATTATATTATATTATATTATATTATATTACATTATATTATATTATATTATATTATATTATATTATATTATATTATATTATATTATATTATATTATATTATATTATATTATATTATATTATATTATATTATATTATATTATATTATATTATATTATATTATATTATATTATATTATATTATATTATATTATATTATATTATATTATATTATATTATATTATATTATATTATATTATATTATATTATATTATATTATATTATATTATATTATATTATATTATATTATATTATATTATATTATATTATATTATATTATATTATATTATATTATATTATATTATATTATATTATATTATATTATATTATATTATATTATATTATATTATATTATATTATATTATATTATATTATATTATATTATATTATATTATATTATATTATATTATATTATATTATATTATATTATATTATATTATATTATATTATATTATATTATATTATATTATATTATATTATATTATATTATATTATATTATATTATATTATATTATATTATATTATATTATATTATATTATATTATATTATATTATATTATATTATATTATATTATATTATATTATATTATATTATATTATATATTATATTATATTATATTATATTATATTATATTATATTATATTATATTATATTATATTATATTATATTATATTATATTATATTATATTATATTATATTATATTATATTATATTATATTATATTATATTATATTATATTATATTATATTATATTATATTATATTATATTATATTATATTATATTATATTATATTATATTATATTATATTATATTATATTATATTATATTATATTATATTATATTATATTATATTATATTATATTATATTATATTATATTATATTATATTATATTATATTATATTATATTATATTATATTATATTATATTATATTATATTATATTATATTATATTATATTATATTATATTATATTATATTATATTATATTATATTATATTATATTATATTATATTATATTATATTATATTATATTATATTATATTATATTATATTATATTATATTATATTATATTATATTATATTATATTATATTATATTATATTATATTATATTATATTATATTATATTATATTATATTATATTATATTATATTATATTATATTATATTATATTATATTATATTATATTATATTATATTATATTATATTATATTATATTATATTATATTATATTATATTATATTATATTATATTATATTATATTATATTATATTATATTATATTATATTATATTATATTATATTATATATATTATATTATATTATATTATATTATATTATATTATATTATATTATATTATATTATATTATATTATATTATATTATATTATATTATATTATATTATATTATATTATATTATATTATATTATATATTATATTATATTATATTATATTATATTATATTATATTATATTATATTATATTATATTATATTATATTATATTATATTATATTATATTATATTATATTATATTATATTATATTATATTATATTATATTATATTATATTATATTATATTATATTATATTATATTATATTATATTATATTATATTATATTATATTATATTATATTATATTATATTATATTATATTATATTATATTATATTATATTATATTATATTATATTATATTATATTATATTATATTATATTATATTATATTATATTATATTATATTATATTATATTATATTATATTATATTATATTATATTATATTATATTATATTATATTATATTATATTATATTATATTATATTATATTATATTATATTATATTATATTATATTATATTATATTATATTATATTATATTATATTATATTATATTATATTATATTATATTATATTATATTATATTATATTATATTATATTATATTATATTATATTATATTATATTATATTATATTATTTATATTATATTATATTATATTATATTATATTATATTATATTATATTATATTATATTATATTATATTATATTATATTATATTATATTATATTATATTATATTATATTATATTATATTATATTATATTATATTATATTATATTATATTATATTATATTATATTATATTATATTATATTATATTATATTATATTATATTATATTATATTATATTATATTATATTATATTATATTATATTATATTATATTATATTATATTATATTATATTATATTATATTATATTATATTATATTATATTATATTATATTATATTATATTATATTATATTATATTATATTATATTATATTATATTATATTATATTATATTATATTATATTATATTATATTATATTATATTATATTATATTATATTATATTATATTATATTATATTATATTATATTATATTATATTATATTATATTATATTATATTATATTATATTATATTATATTATATTATATTATATTATATTATATTATATTATATTATATTATATTATATTATATTATATTATATTATATTATATTATATTATATTATATTATATTATATTATATTATATTATATTATATTATATTATATTATATTATATTATATTATATTATATTATATTATATTATATTATATTATATTATATTATATTATATTATATTATATTATATTATATTATATTATATTATATTATATTATATTATATTATATTATATTATATTATATTATATTATATTATATTATATTATATTATATTATATTATATTATATTATATTATATTATATTATATTATATTATATTATATTATATTATATTATATTATATTATATTATATTATATTATATTATATTATATTATATTATATTATATTATATTATATTATATTATATTATATTATATTATATTATATTATATTATATTATATTATATTATATTATATTATATTATATTATATTATATTATATTATATTATATTATATTATATTATATTATATTATATTATATTATATTATATTATATTATATTATATTATATTATATTATATTATATTATATTATATTATATTATATTATATTATATTATATTATATTATATTATATTATATTATATTATATTATATTATATTATATTATATTATATTATATTATATTATATTATATTATATTATATTATATTATATTATATTATATTATATTATATTATATTATATTATATTATATTATATTATATTATATTATATTATATTATATTATATTATATTATATTATATTATATTATATTATATTATATTATATTATATTATATTATATTATATTATATTATATTATATTATATTATATTATATTATATTATATTATATTATATTATATTATATTATATTATATTATATTATATTATATTATATTATATTATATTATATTATATTATATTATATTATATTATATTATATTATATTATATTATATTATATTATATTATATTATATTATATTATATTATATTATATTATATTATATTATATTATATTATATTATATTATATTATATTATATTATATTATATTATATTATATTATATTATATTATATTATATTATATTATATTATATTATATTATATTATATTATATTATATTATATTATATTATATTATATTATATTATATTATATTATATTATATTATATTATATTATATTATATTATATTATATTATATTATATTATATTATATTATATTATATTATATTATATTATATTATATTATATTATATTATATTATATTATATTATATTATATTATATTATATTATATTATATTATATTATATTATATTATATTATATTATATTATATTATATTATATTATATTATATTATATTATTATATTATATTATATTATATTATATTATATTATATTATATTATATTATATTATATTATATTATATTATATTATATTATATTATATTATATTATATTATATTATATTATATTATATTATATTATATTATATTATATTATATTATATTATATTATATTATATTATATTATATTATATTATATTATATTATATTATATTATATTATATTATATTATATTATATTATATTATATTATATTATATTATATTATATTATATTATATTATATTATATTATATTATATTATATTATATTATATTATATTATATTATATTATATTATATTATATTATATTATATTATATTATATTATATTATATTATATTATATTATATTATATTATATTATATTATATTATATTATATTATATTATATTATATTATATTATATTATATTATATTATATTATATTATATTATATTATATTATATTATATTATATTATATTATATTATATTATATTATATTATATTATATATATTATATTATATTATATTATATTATATTATATTATATTATATTATATTATATTATATTATATTATATTATATTATATTATATTATATTATATTATATTATATTATATTATATTATATTATATTATATTATATTATATTATATTATATTATATTATATTATATTATATTATATTATATTATATTATATTATATTATATTATATTATATTATATTATATTATATTATATTATATTATATTATATTATATTATATTATATTATATTATATTATATTATATTATATTATATTATATTATATTATATTATATTATATTATATTATATTATATTATATTATATTATATTATATTATATTATATTATATTATATTATATTATATTATATTATATTATATTATATTATATTATATTATATTATATTATATTATATTATATTATATTATATTATATTATATTATATTATATTATATTATATTATATTATATTATATTATATTATATTATATTATATTATATTATATTATATTATATTATATTATATTATATTATATTATATTATATTATATTATATTATATTATATTATATTATATTATATTATATTATATTACATTATATTATATATACTAGCTGGACCCGGCAAACGTTGTTTTGCCCTCAATGAATTTTTATTTTAGTTAGAATCTGTATATACCTATATAAAATGTGTGACGAAGATCTCCAGATAATAAAATGAGAGCTTCACCAAAAAATCTTTCATTGCCTTTCAAATCTTTTATCAAATCAAATCACAATGTTTGTGAGCCATGGTACATTCATCCCAAATAAAAATACTGCATTTTTGCAGAACTTTTGCCATACCGGAATGTTTTTTGATATTACAGACGGCATTCTCATTTTTTTGTACGTTTAACGGTGATTTGAGTGCTGAATGAGCTGTGCGGCCACCATGCAATAATGTAGCGGCTTTTTCCTTCTTTTTCGTTAGAATATTTATATATAAAAACGTTTGTGAGTTTATTTATTAAAATTTATATAAATTTGACAACTCATTATTTTTCGAACGACAGCGCCATCTACCGGGTCCAATAAAAAAATGTTTCTAACATACATATATGTACATTCTTAGTTTCATTAAAATCACACCATAAATAAGAATATTCGAAATAACTTTACCCAGCACCACCTATCGGGTCCATTTATACATACAAAAATTTCTTATGACGAAACATACGTTCATTCTGAATTGCAGTCAAATCGCGCTGAAAGTAAAAATTTTTGTTTTTAACTTGACCCCAACTCCAGCTAGAGGGTTAAAACTAAAAAAAAAAACACAGAAGAGCTCGAACCGAACCTATGCTGGAAATCCTACCTCGACAGCTCTTATGGTTCCGGAGATCATTCGTTACAATCAAATGCATCAACGTTTTTATATATACGCCACGCCCCTTTGCCCACTAACAACTTTATATAGCTAAGGTCTTATTATTTCGCAAAAATATCCTTTTGTGAAAATTTCATGACAATCCTTCCAGTAGTTTAGAAGATATTACGATTTTTTATTTTTCTAAAAAGGGGCGTGGCCCCGCCCACTTTTCTTCTTGTATGTATTTCTATTCATGCTAATACCATATGTACCAAATATGACTGCTGTAGGTAAAAAAATTCCCGTGGTATGACTTTTTCAAATTTTGGGTTATATGGGCGTGGCACCGCCCCTTTGTCCAATCAAAAATTTATATAGCATATTATTCCTTCCAGAGTCACAGTAACACGCTCTGAAAATTTCAGGAAGATCGGTTCTTTGGTTTGGCCTCCTATAAAGCACAAACAAACACACATTCATTTTTATATATATAGATAGATTGAAAGCAGATTAATTATGATTTAAGGTAAAATGGGGCGAAAAAGGAGGACTTGGTAATAAAAAAATGTATGGCTACCTTACCTGTAGATAAAAAGTGTATAAAACTTTAGATAAATACATATTACAAAAAAATTATTTTGTATAGCAAACATTGTTAGTGGTATAAGTAAAAAAAAGGGGGCGGTGAAATGGGCGTGGTTCATAGTTATATGGCGACGTTAACAGTATTAAGAGCAATATACTACCAAATAAAAAAATCCGTTGGAAGGAACAAATTTGTACAGAGAAAAAAAAGTTTAAAACTTTCAAACAAAATTTGGCGTGAAAAGGGGCGTGAAAGGGGGCGTGGCGTAAGAAATGTTTATTTCTACCTCGCCTGGAGTATAATGTGTATACAATTTGAAGTAAATCTGTTAAAAACTATATGGGAGCAATTACATAATTTTAAAAAAGTGGGCGTAAAAGTGGGCATGGTCAAAAAAAAGTACCCTATTAATCATGCCAGAGTCCCAGTTAAATGCTGTGAAAATTTCAGGAAGATCGGTCCAGAGGTTTGGTCTCCTATAAGGTACACACAAACAAACAAACAAAAAAACAAACACACATTCAATTTTATATATATAGATTATATTATATTATATTATATTATATTATATTATATTATATTATATTATATTATATTATATTATATTATATTATATTATATTATATTATATTATATTATATTATATTATATTATATTATATTATATTATATTATATTATATTATATTATATTATATTATATTATATTATATTATATTATATTATATTATATTATATTATATTATATTATATTATATTATATTATATTATATTATATTATATTATATTATATTATATTATATTATATTATATTATATTATATTATATTATATTATATTATATTATATTATATTATATTATATTATATTATATTATATTATATTATATTATATTATATTATATTATATTATATTATATTATATTATATTATATTATATTATATTATATTATATTATATTATATTATATTATATTATATTATATTATATTATATTATATTATATTATATTATATTATATTATATTATATTATATTATATTATATTATATTATATTATATTATATTATATTATATTATATTATATTATATTATATTATATTATATTATATTATATTATATTATATTATATTATATTATATTATATTATATTATATTATATTATATTATATTATATTATATTATATTATATTATATTATATTATATTATATTATATTATATTATATTATATTATATTATATTATATTATATTATATTATATTATATTATATTATATTATATTATATTATATTATATTATATTATATTATATTATATTATATTATATTATATTATATTATATTATATTTATATTATATTATATTATATTATATTATATTATATTATATTATATTATATTATATTATATTATATTATATTATATTATATTATATTATATTATATTATATTATATTATATTATATTATATTATATTATATTATATTATATTATATTATATTATATTATATTATATTATATTATATTATATTATATTATATTATATTATATTATATTATATTATATTATATTATATTATATTATATTATATTATATTATATTATATTATATTATATTATATTATATTATATTATATTATATTATATTATATTATATTATATTATATTATATTATATTATATTATATTATATTATATTATATTATATTATATTATATTATATTATATTATATTATATTATATTATATTATAT
>CAVMKG010000271.1:17500-22500 GCA_963682025.1 Cordilura impudica | reverse complement strand
TTAATTTTTAATTTTTAATTTTTAATTTTTAATTTTTAATTTTTAATTTTTAATTTTTAATTTTTAATTTTTAATTTTTAATTTTTAATTTTTAATTTTAATTTTTAATTTTTAATTTTTTATTTTTAATTTTTAATTTTTAATGTTTAATTTTTAATTTTTAATTTTTAATTTTTAATTTTTAATTTTTAGTTTTTAATTTTTAATTTTTAGTTTATAATTTATAATTTTTAAATTTTTAATTTTTTATTTTTAATTTTTAATTTTTAATTTTTAATTTTTAATTTTTAATTTTTAATTTTTAATTTTTAATTTTTAATTTTTAATTTTTAATTTTTAATTTTTAATTTTTAATTTTTAATTTTTAATTTTTAATTTTTAATTTTTAATTTTTAATTTTTAATTTTTAATTTTTAATTTTTAATTTTTAATTTTTAATTTTTAATTTTTAATTTTTAATTTTTAATTTTTAATTTTTAATTTTTAATTTTTAATTTTTAATTTTTAATTTTTAATTTTTAATTTTTCATTTTTAATTTTTAATTTTTAATTTTTATTTTTAATTTTAAATTATTAATTTTTAATTTGTATTTTTAATTTTTAATTTTTATTTTTAATTTATAATTATTAATTTTTAATTTTAAATTTTTAATTTTAAATTTGTAATTTGTAATTTTTCATTTTTAATTTTTAATTTTTAATTTTACATTTAAAATTTTAAATTTTAAATTTGTAATTTTAAATTTTTAATTTTTAATGTTTAATTTATAATTTTAAATTTTTAATTTTTAATTTTTAATTTTTAATTTTTAATTTTTAATTTTTAATTTTTAATTTTTAATTTTTAATTTTTAATTTTTAATTTTTAATTTTTAATTTTTAATTTTTAATTTTTAATTTTTAATTTTTAATTTTTAATTTTTAATTTTTAATTTTTAATTTTTAATTTTTAATTTTTAATTTTTAATTTTTAATTTTTAATTTTTAATTTTTAATTTTTAATTTTTAATTTTTAATTTTTAATTTTTAATTTTTAATTTTTAATTTTTAATTTTAATTTTTAATTTTTAATTTTTAATTTTTAATTTTTAATTTTTAATTTTTAATTTTTAATTTTTAATTTTTAATTTTTAATTTTTAATTTTTAATTTTTAATTTTTAATTTTTAATTTTTAATTTTTAATTTTTAATTTTTAATTTTTAATTTTTAATTTTTAATTTTTAATTTTTAATTTTTAATTTTTAATTTTTAATTTTTAATTTTTAATTTTTAATTATTAATTTTTAATTTTTAACTTTAATTTTTAATTTTTAATTTTTAATTTTTAATTTTTAATTTTTAATTTTTAATTTTTAATTTTTAATTTTTAATTTTATTTTTTAATTTTTAATTTTTAATTTTTAATTTTTAATTTTTAATTTTTAATTTTTAATTTTTAATTTTAATTTTTAATTTTTAATTTTTAATTTTTAATTTTTAATTTTTAATTTTTAATTTTTAATTTTTAATTTTTAATTTTTAATTTTAATTTTTAATTTTTTATTTTTAATTTTTAATTTTTAATGTTTAATTTTTAATTTTTAATTTTTAATTTTTAATTTTTAATTTTTATTTTTTAATTTTTAATTTTTAATTTTAAATTTTTAATTTTTAATTTTTAATTTTTAATTTTATATTATTAATTTTTATTTTTATTTTTTAATTTTTATCTTTAATTTATAATTTTTAATTTTTAATTTTTAATTTTTAATTTTTAATTTTTAATTTTTAATTTTTAATTTTTAATTTTTAATTTTTAATTTTTAATTTTTAATTTTTAATTTTTAATTTTTAATTTTTAATTTTAAATTTGTAATTTGTAATTTTTCATTTTTCATTTTTAATTTTTAATTTTTAATTTTAAATTTAAAATTTAAAATTTAAAATTTTTAATTTTTAATTTTTAATTTTTAATTTTTAATTTTTAATTTTTAATTTTTAATTTTTAATTTTTAATTTTTAATTTTTAATTTTAATTTTTAATTTTTAATTTTTAATTTTTAATTTTTAATTTTTAATTTTTAATTTTTAATTTTTAATTTTTAATTTTTAATTTTTAATTTTTAATTTTTAATTTTTAATTTTTAATTTTTAATTTTTAATTTTTAATTTTTAATTTTTAATTTTTAATTTTTAATTTTTAATTTTTAATTTTTAATTTTTAATTTTTAATTTTTAATTTTTAATTTTTAATTTTTAATTTTTAATTTTTAATTTTTAATTTTTAATTTTTAATTTTTAATTTTTAATTTTTAATTTTTAATTTTTAATTTTTAATTTTTAATTTTTAATTTTTAATTTTTAATTTTTAATTTTTAATTTTTAATTTTTAATTTTTAATTTTTAATTTTTAATTTTTAATTTTTAATTTTTAATTTTTAATTTTTAATTTTTAATTTTTAATTTTTAATTTTTAATTTTTAATTTTTAATTTTTAATTTTTATTTTTTAATTTTTAATTTTTAATTTTTAATTTTTAATTTTTTATTTTTAATTTTTAATTTTTAATGTTTAATTTTTAATTTTGTAATTTTTAATTTTTAATTTTTAATTTTTAGTTTTTAATTTTTAATTTTTAGTTTATAATTTATAATTTTTAATTTTTAATTTTTTATTTTTAATTTTTAATTTTTAATTTTTAATTTTTAATTTTTAATTTTTAATTTTTAATTTTTAATTTTTAATTTTTAATTTTTAATTTTTAATTTTTAATTTTTAATTTTTAATTTTTAATTTTTAATTTTTAATTTTTAATTTTTAATTTTTAAAATTTTTAATTTTTAATTTTTAATTTTTAATTTTTAATTTTTAATTTTTAATTTTTAATTTTTAATTTTTAATTTTTAATTTTTAATTTTTAATTTTTAATTTTTAATTTTTAATTTTTAATTTTTCATTTTTAATTTTTAATTTTTAATTTTTATTTTTAATTTTAAATTATTAATTTTTAATTTGTATTTTTAATTTTTAATTTTTATTTTTAATTTATAATTATTAATTTTTAATTTTAAATTTTTAATTTTAAATTTGTAATTTGTAATTTTTCATTTTTAATTTTTAATTTTTAATTTTACATTTAAAATTTTAAATTTTAAATTTGTAATTTTAAATTTTTAATTTTTAATGTTTAATTTATAATTTTAAATTTTTAATTTTTAATTTTTAATTTTTAATTTTTAATTTTTAATTTTTAATTTTTAATTTTTAATTTTTAATTTTTAATTTTTAATTTTTAATTTTTAATTTTTAATTTTTAATTTTTAATTTTTAATTTTTAATTTTTAATTTTTAATTTTTAATTTTTAATTTTTAATTTTTAATTTTTAATTTTTAATTTTTAATTTTTAATTTTTAATTTTTAATTTTTAATTTTTAATTTTTAATTTTTAATTTTTAATTTTTAATTTTTAATTTTTAATTTTTAGTTTTAATTTTTAATTTTTAATTTTTAATTTTTAATTTTTAATTTTTAATTTTTAATTTTTAATTTTTAATTTTTAATTTTTAATTTTTAATTTTTAATTTTTAATTTTTAATTTTTAATTTTTAATTTTTAATTTTTAATTTTTAATTTTTAATTTTTAATTTTTAATTTTTAATTTTTAATTTTTAATTTTTAATTTTTAATTTTTAATTTTTAATTTTTAATTTTTAATTATTAATTTTTAATTTTTAACTTTAATTTTTAATTTTTAATTTTTAATTTTTAATTTTTAATTTTTAATTTTTAATTTTTAATTTTTAATTTTTAATTTTTAATTTTTAATTTTTAATTTTTAATTTTTAATTTTTAATTTTTAATTTTTAATTTTTAATTTTTAATTTTAATTTTTAATTTTTAATTTTTAATTTTTAATTTTTAATTTTTAATTTTTAATTTTTAATTTTTAATTTTTAATTTTTAATTTTAATTTTTAATTTTTTATTTTTAATTTTTAATTTTTAATGTTTAATTTTTAATTTTTAATTTTTAATTTTTAATTTTTAATTTTTATTTTTTAATTTTTAATTTTTAATTTTAAATTTTTAATTTTTAATTTTTAATTTTTAATTTTATATTATTAATTTTTATTTTTATTTTTTAATTTTTATCTTTAATTTATAATTTTTAATTTTTAATTTTTAATTTTTAATTTTTAATTTTTAATTTTTAATTTTTAATTTTTAATTTTTAATTTTTAATTTTTAATTTTTAATTTTTAATTTTTAATTTTTAATTTTAAATTTGTAATTTGTAATTTTTCATTTTTCATTTTTAATTTTTAATTTTTAATTTTAAATTTAAAATTTAAAATTTAAAATTTTAAATTTAAAATTTAAAATTTAAAATTTAAAATTTTAAATTTGTAATTTTTAATTTTTAATGTTTAATTTTTAATTTTTAATTTTTAATTTTTAATTTTTAATTTTTAATTTTTAATTTTTAATTTTTAATTTTTAATGTTTAATTTTTAATTTTTAATTTAAATTTTTAATTTTTAATTTTTAATTTTTAATTTTTAATTTTTAATTTTTAATTTTTAATTTTTAATTTTTAATTTTTAATTTTTTATTTTTAATTTTTAATTTTTAATTTTTAATTTTTAATTTTTAATTTTTAATTTTTAATTTTTAATTTTTAATTTTTAATTTTTAATTTTTAATTTTTAATTTTTAATTTTTAATTTTTAATTTTTAATTTTTAATTTTTAATTTTTAATTTTTAATTTTTAATTTTTAATTTTTAATTTTTAATTTTTAATTTTTAATTTTTAATTTTTAATTTTTAATTTTTAATTTTTAATTTTTAATTTTTATTTTAATTTATAATTTTTAATTTCTAATTTTTAATTTTTAATTTTTAATTTTTAATTTTTAATTTTTATTTTTAAATTTGTAATTTGTAATTTTTCATTTTTAATTTTTAATTTTTAATTTTACATTTAAAATTTTAAATTTTAAATTTGAAATTTTTAATTTT
>CAVMKG010000271.1:7500-10000 GCA_963682025.1 Cordilura impudica | reverse complement strand
TTAATTTTAATTTTTAATTTTTAATTTTAATTTTTAATTTTTAATTTTTAATTTTTTAATTTTTAATTTTTAATTTTTAATTTTTAATTTTTAATTTTTAATTTTTAATTTTTAATTTTTAATTTTTAATTTTTAATTTTTAATTTTTAATTTTTAATTTTTAATTTTTAATTTTAATTTTTATTTTTAATTTTTAATTTTTAATTTTTAATTTTTAATTTTTAATTTTTAATTTTTAATTTTAATTTTTAATTTTTAATTTTTAATTTTTAATTTTTAATTTTTAATTTTTAATTTTTAATTTTTAATTTTTAATTTTTAATTTTTAATTTTTAATTTTTAATTTTTAATTTTTAATTTTTAATTTTAAATTTTTAATTTTTAATTTTTAATTTTTAATTTTTAATTTTTAATTTTTAATTTTTAATTTTTTAATTTTTAATTTTTAATTTTTAATTTTTAATTTTTAATTTTTAATTTTTAATTTTTGATTTTTAATTTTTAATTTTTATTTTTAATTATTAATTTTTAATTTTTTAATTTTTAATTTTTAATTTTAATTTTTAATTTTTAATTTTTAATTTTTAATTTTTAATTTTTAATTTTTAATTTTTAATTTTAATTTTTATATTTTTAATTTTTATTTTAATTTTTAAGTTTTAATTTTCAATTTTAAATTTTTAATTTTTAATTTTGAATTTTTAATTTTTAATTTTTAATTTTTAATTTTTAAATTTTAATTTTTAATTTTTAATTTTTAATTTTTAATTTTTAATTTTTAATTTTTAATTTTTAATTTTTAATTTTTAATTTTTAATTTTTAATTTTTAATTTTTAATTTTTAATTTTTAATTTTTAATTTTTAATTTTTAATTTTTAATTTTTAATTTTTTAATTTTAATTTTTAATTTTTATTTTTAGTTTTTAATTTTTAATTTTTAATTTTTAATTTTTAATTTTCTAATTTTTAATTTTTTAATTTTTAATTTTTAATTTTTAATTTTTAATTTTTAATGTTTAATTTTTAATTTTTTAATTTTTCATTTTTAATTTTTAATTTTTAATTTTTATTTTTAATTTAAAATATAATTTTTAATTTTTATTTTTAATTTTTAATTTTTAATTTTTATTTTTAATTTTTAATTTTTAATTTTTAATTTTTAATTTTTAATTTTTAATTTTAAATTTTTAATTTTTAATTTTAATTTTTAATTTTTAATTTTTAATTTTTATTTTTAATTTTTAAGTTTTAATTTTCAATTTTTAATTTTTAATTTTTAATTTTGAATTTTTAATTTTTAATTTTTAATTTTTAATTTTTAAATTTTAATTTTTAATTTTTAATTTTTAATTTTTAATTTTTAATTTTTAATTTTTAATTTTTAATTTTTAATTTTTAATTTTTAATTTTTAATTTTTAATTTTTAATTTTTAATTTTTAATTTTTAATTTTTAATTTTTAGTTTTAAATTTTTAATTTATAATTTATAATTTATAATTTTATAATTTTTAATTTTAATTTTTAATTTTTAATTTTTAATTTTTAATTTTTAGTTTTTAATTTTTAATTTTTAATTTTTAATTTTTAATTTCTAATTTTTAATTTTTAATTTTTAATTTTTAATTTTTAATTTTTAATTTTTAATGTTTAATTTTTAATTTTTAATTTTTCATTTTTAATTTTTAATTTTTAATTTTTAATTTTTAATTTTTATTTTTAATTTTAAAATATTAATTTTTAATTTTTATTTTTAATTTTTAATTTTTATTTTTAATTTTTAATTTATAATTTATAATTTTTAATTTTTAATTTTTAATTTTTTAATTTTTAATTTTAATTTTAATTTTAATTTTAATTTTAATTTTAATTTGTAATTTGTAATTTTCATTTTTAATTTTTAATTTTACATTTAAAATTTTAAATTTTAAATTTGTAATTTAAATTTTTAATTTTTAATGTTTAATTTTTAATTTTTAATTTTTAATTTTTAATTTTTAATTTTTAATTTTTAAATTTTTAATTTTTAATTTTAATTTTTAATTTTTAATTTTTAATTTTTAATTTTTAATTTTTAATTTTTAATTTTTAATTTTAATTTTTAATTTTTAATTTTTAATTTTAATTTTTAATTTTTAATTTTTAGTTTTTAATTTTTAATTTTTAATTTTTAATTTTTAATTTTTAGTTTTTAATTTTTAATTTTTAATTTTTAATTTTTAATTTTTAATTTTTAATTTTTAATTTTTAATTTTTAATTTTTAATTTTTAATTTTTAATTTTTAATTTTTAATTTTTAATTTTTAATTTTTAATTTTTAATTTTTAATTTTTAATTTTTAATTTTTAATTTTTAATTTTTAATTTTTAATTTTAATTTTTAATTTTTAATTTTTAATTTTTAATTTTTAATTTTTAATTTTTAATTTTAATTTTTAATTTTAATTTTTAATTTTTAATTTTAATTTTTTTAATTTTAATTTTTTATTTTTAATTTTTAATT
>CAVMKG010000271.1:0-2500 GCA_963682025.1 Cordilura impudica | reverse complement strand
TTAATTTTTAATGTTTAATTTTTAATTTTTAATTATTAATTTTTAATTTTTAATTTTTAATTTTTAATTTTTAATTTTAAATTTGTAATTTGTAATTTTTCATTTTTAATTTTTAATTTTAAATTTAAAATTTTAAGTTTTAAATTTGTAATTTTTAATTTTTAATTTTTAATTTTTAATTTTTAATTTTTAATTTTTAATTTTTAATTTTTAATTTTTAATTTTTAATTTTTAATTTTTAATTTTTAATTTTTAATGTTTAATTTTTAATTTTTAATTTAAATTTTTAATTTTTAATTTTTAATTTTTAATTTTTAATTTTTAATTTTTAATTTTTAATTTTTTATTTTTAATTTTTAATTTTTAATTTTTAATTTTTAATTTTTAATTTTTAATTTTTAATTTTTAATTTTTAATTTTTAATTTTTAATTTTTAATTTTTAATTTTTAATTTTTAATTTTTAATTTTTAATTTTTAATTTTTAATTTTTAATTTTTAATTTTTAATTTTTAATTTTTATTTTAATTTATAATTTTTAATTTCTAATTTTTAATTTTTAATTTTTAATTTTTAATTTTTATTTTTAAATTTGTAATTTGTAATTTTTCATTTTTAATTTTTAATTTTTAATTTTACATTTAAAATTTTAAATTTTAAATTTGAAATTTTTAATTTTTAATTTTTAATTTTTAATTTTTAATTTTTAATTTTTAATTTTTAATTTTTAATTTTTAATTTTTAATTTTTAATTTTTAATTTTTAATTTTTAATTTTTAATTTTTAATTTTTAATTTTTAATTTTTAATTTTTAATTTTTAATTTTTAATTTTTAATTTTTAATTTTTAATGTTTAATTTTTAATTTTTAATTTAAATTTTTAATTTTTAATTTTTAATTTTTAATTTTTAATTTTTAATTTTTAATTTTTTATTTTTAATTTTTAATTTTTAATTTTTAATTTTTAATTTTTAATTTTTAATTTTTAATTTTTAATTTTTAATTTTTAATTTTTAATTTTTAATTTTTAATTTTTAATTTTTAATTTTTATTTTAATTTATAATTTTTAATTTCTAATTTTTAATTTTTAATTTTTAATTTTTAATTTTTAATTTTTAATTTTTAATTTTTAATTTTTATTTTTAAATTTGTAATTTGTAATTTTTCATTTTTAATTTTTAATTTTTAATTTTACATTTAAAATTTTAAATTTTAAATTTGAAATTTTTAATTTTTAATTTTTAATTTTTAATTTTTAATTTTTAATTTTTAGTTTTTAATTTTTAATTTTTAATTTTTAATTTTTAATTTTTAATTTTTAATTTTTAATTTTTAATTTTTAATTTTTAATGTTTAATTTTTAATTTTTAATTTTTAATTTAAATTTTTAATTTTTAATTTTTAATTTTTAATTTTTAATTTTTAATTTTTAATTTTTAATTTTTAATTTTTAATTTTTAATTTTTAATTTTTATTTTAATTTATAATTTTTAATTTCTAATTTTTAATTTTTAATTTTTAATTTTTAATTTTTAATTTTTAATTTTTAATTTTTAATTTTTAATTTTTAATTTTTAATTTTTAATTTTTAATTTTTAATTTTTAATTTTTAATTTTTAATTTTTAATTTTTAATTTTTAATTTTTAATTTTTAATTTTTAATTTTTAATTTTTAATTTTTAATTTTTAATTTTTAATTTTAAATTTTTAGTTTTTAATTTTTAATTTTTAATTTTTAATTTTTAATTTTTAATTTTTAATTTTTAATTTTTAATTTTTAATTTTTAATTTTTAATTTTTAATTTTTAATTTTTAATTTTTAATTTTTAATTTTTAATTTTAAATTTGTAATTTGTAATTTTTCATTTTTAATTTTTAATTTTTAATTTTTAATTTTAAATTTAAAATTTTAAGTTTTAAATTTATAATTTTTAATTTTTTAATTTTTAATTTTTAATTTTTAATTTTTCATTTTTAATTTTTAATTTTTAATTTTACATTTAAAATTTTAAATTTGAAATTTGAAATTTTTAATTTTTAATTTTTAATTTTTAATTTTTAATTTTTAATTTTTAATTTTTAATTTTTAATTTTTAATTTTTAATTTTTAATTTTTAATTTTTAATTTTTAATTTTTAATGTTTAATTTTTAATTTTTAATTTTTAATTTTTAATATTTAATTATTAATTTTTAATTTTGAATTTTTAATTTTAATTTTTAATTTTTAATTTTTAATTTTTATTTTTAATTTTTAATTTTTAGTTTTTAATTTTTAATTTTTAATTTTTAATTTTTAATTTTTAATTTTTAATTTTTAATTTTTAAATTATTAATTTTTAATTTTTATTTTTAATTTTTAATTTTTAATTTTTAATTTTTAATTTTTATTTTTAATTTATAAGTTTTAATTTTTAATTTTAAATTTTTAATTTTTAATTTTTAATTTTTAATTTTTAATTTTTAATTTTTAATTTTTAATTTTTAATTTTTAATTTTTAAT
>CAVMKG010000270.1:40000-64872 GCA_963682025.1 Cordilura impudica | reverse complement strand
ATTAAATATAATATTTAATATTTAATATTTAATATTTAATATTTAATATTTAATATTTAATATTTAATATTTAATATTTAATATTTAATATTTAATATTTAATATTTAATATTTAATATTTAATATTTAATATTTAATATTTAATATTTAATATTTAATATTTAATATTTAATATTTAATATTTAATATTTAATATTTAATATTTAATATTTAATATTTAATATTTAATATTTAATATTTAATATTTAATATTTAATATTTAATATTTAATATTTAATATTTAATATTTAATATTTAATATTTAATATTTAATATTTAATATTTAATATTTAATATTTAATATTTAATATTTAATATTTAATATTTAATATTTAATATTTAATATTTAATATTTAATATTTAATATTTAATATTTAATATTTAATATTTAATATTTAATATTTAATATTTAATATTTAATATTTAATATTTAATATTTAATATTTAATATTTAATATTTAATATTTAATATTTAATATTTAATATTTAATATTTAATATTTAATATTTAATATTTAATATTTAATATTTAATATTTAATATTTAATATTTAATATTTAATATTTAATATTTAATATTTAATATTTAATATTTAATATTTAATATTTAATATTTAATATTTAATATTTAATATTTAATATTTAATATTTAATATTTAATATTTAATATTTAATATTTAATATTTAATATTTAATATTTAATATTTAATATTTAATATTTAATATTTAATATTTAATATTTAATATTTAATATTTAATATTTAATATTTAATATTTAATATTTAATATTTAATATTTAATATTTAATATTTAATATTTAATATTTAATATTTAATATTTAATATTTAATATTTAATATTTAATATTTAATATTTAATATTTAATATTTAATATTTAATATTTAATATTTAATATTTAATATTTAATATTTAATATTTAATATTTAATATTTAATATTTAATATTTAATATTTAATATTTAATATTTAATATTTAATATTTAATATTTAATATTTAATATTTAATATTTAATATTTAATATTTAATATTTAATATTTAATATTTAATATTTAATATTTAATATTTAATATTTAATATTTAATATTTAATATTTAATATTTAATATTTAATATTTAATATTTAATATTTAATATTTAATATTTAATATTTAATATTTAATATTTAATATTTAATATTTAATATTTAATATTTAATATTTAATATTTAATATTAATATTTAATATTTAATATTTAATATTTAATATTTAATATTTAATATTTAATATTTAATATTTAATATTTAATATTTAATATTTAATATTTAATATTTAATATTTAATATTTAATATTTAATATTTAATATTTAATATTTAATATTTAATATTTAATATTTAATATTTAATATTTAATATTTAATATTTAATATTTAATATTTAATATTTTAATATTTAATATTTAATATTTAATATTTAATATTTAATATTTAATATTTAATATTTAATATTTAATATTTAATATTTAATATTTAATATTTAATATTTAATATTTAATATTTAATATTTAATATTTAATATTTAATATTTAATATTTAATATTTAATATTTAATATTTAATATTTAATATTTAATATTTAATATTTAATATTTAATATTTAATATTTAATATTTAATATTTAATATTTAATATTTAATATTTAATATTTAATATTTAATATTTAATATTTATATTTAATATTTAATATTTAATATTTAATATTTAATATTTAATATTTAATATTTAATATTTAATATTTAATATTTAATATTTAATATTTAATATTTAATATTTAATATTTAATATTTAATATTTAATATTTAATATTTAATATTTAATATTTAATATTTAATATTTAATATTTAATATTTAATATTTAATATTTAATATTTAATATTTAATATTTAATATTTAATATTTAATATTTAATATTTAATATTTAATATTTAATATTTAATATTTAATATTTAATATTTAATATTTAATATTTAATATTTAATATTTAATATTTAATATTTAATATTTAATATTTAATATTTAATATTTAATATTTAATATTTAATATTTAATATTTAATATTTAATATTTAATATTTAATATTTAATATTTTAATATTTAATATTTAATATTTAATATTTAATATTTAATATTTATATTTAATATTTAATATTTAATATTTAATATTTAATATTTAATATTTAATATTTAATATTTAATATTTAATATTTAATATTTAATATTTAATATTTAATATTTAATATTTAATATTTAATATTTAATATTTAATATTTAATATTTAATATTTAATATTTAATATTTAATATTTAATATTTAATATTTAATATTTAATATTTAATATTTAATATTTAATATTTAATATTTAATATTTAATATTTAATATTTAATATTTAATATTTAATATTTAATATTTAATATTTAATATTTAATATTTAATATTTAATATTTAATATTTAATATTTAATATTTAATATTTAATATTTAATATTTAATATTTAATATTTAATATTTAATATTTAATATTTAATATTTAATATTTAATATTTAATATTTAATATTTTAATATTTAATATTTAATATTTAATATTTAATATTTAATATTTAATATTTAATATTTAATATTTAATATTTAATATTTAATATTTAATATTTAATATTTAATATTTAATATTTAATATTTAATATTTAATATTTAATATTTAATATTTAATATTTAATATTTAATATTTAATATTTAATATTTAATATTTAATATTTAATATTTAATATTTAATATTTAATATTTAATATTTAATATTTAATATTTAATATTTAATATTTAATATTTAATATTTAATATTTAATATTTAATATTTAATATTTAATATTTAATATTTAATATTTAATATTTAATATTTAATATTTAATATTTAATATTTAATATTTAATATTTAATATTTAATATTTAATATTTAATATTTAATATTTAATATTTAATATTTAATATTTAATATTTAATATTTAATATTTAATATTTAATATTTAATATTTAATATATTTAA
The DNA here is from genome assembly GCA_963682025.1 of Cordilura impudica. Taxonomy (NCBI): domain Eukaryota; kingdom Metazoa; phylum Arthropoda; class Insecta; order Diptera; family Scathophagidae; genus Cordilura; species Cordilura impudica. Next base: position 61,744 of record CAVMKG010000270.1, on the reverse strand, counting down.
TATTTAATATTTAATATTTAATATTTAATATTTAATATTTAATATTTAATATTTAATATTTAATATTTAATATTTAATATTTAATATTTAATATTTAATATTTAATATTTAATATTTAATATTTAATATTTAATATTTAATATTTAATATTTAAATATTTAATATTTAATATTTAATATTTAATATTTAATATTTAATATTTAATATTTAATATTTAATATTTAATATTTAATATTTAATATTTAATATTTAATATTTAATATTTAATATTTAATATTTAATATTTAATATTTAATATTTAATATTTAATATTTAATATTTAATATTTAATATTTAATATTTAATATTTAATATTTAATATTTAATATTTAATATTTAATATTTAATATTTAATATTTAATATTTAATATTTAATATTTAATATTTAATATTTAATATTTAATATTTAATATTTAATATTTAATATTTAATATTTAATATTTAATATTTAATATTTAATATTTAATATTTAATATTTAATATTTAATATTTAATATTTAATATTTAATATTTAATATTTAATATTTAATATTTAATATTTAATATTTAATATTTAATATTTAATATTTAATATTTAATATTTAATATTTAATATTTAATATTTAATATTTAATATTTAATATTTAATATTTAATATATTTAATATTTAATATTTAATATTTAATATTTAATATTTAATATTTAATATTTAATATTTAATATTTAATATTTAATATTTAATATTTAATATTTAATATTTAATATTTATATTTAATATTTAATATTTAATATTTAATATTTAATATTTAATATTTAATATTTAATATTTAATATTTAATATTTAATATTTAATATTTAATATTTAATATTTAATATTTAATATTTAATATTTAATATTTAATATTTAATATTTAATATTTAATATTTAATATTTAATATTTAATATTTAATATTTAATATTTAATATTTAATATTTAATATTTAATATTTAATATTTAATATTTAATATTTAATATTTAATATTTAATATTTAATATTTAATATTTAATATTTAATATTTAATATTTAATATTTAATATTTAATATTTAATATTTAATATTTAATATTTAATATTTAATATTTAATATTTAATATTTAATATTTAATATTTAATATTTAATATTTAATATTTAATATTTAATATTTAATATTTAATATTTAATATTTAATATTTAATATTTAATATTTAATATTTAATATTTAATATTTAATATTTAATATTTAATATTTAATATTTAATATTTAATATTTAATATTTAATATTTAATATTTAATATTTAATATTTAATATTTAATATTTAATATTTAATATTTAATATTTAATATTTAATATTTAATATTTAATATTTAATATTTAATATTTAATATTTAATATTTAATATTTAATATTTAATATTTAATATTTAATATTTAATATTTAATATTTAATATTTAATATTTAATATTTAATATTTAATATTTAATATTTAATATTTAATATTTAATATTTAATATTTAATATTTAATATTTAATATTTAATATTTAATATTTAATATTTAATATTTAATATTTAATATTTAATATTTAATATTTAATATTTAATATTTAATATTTAATATTTAATATTTAATATTTAATATTTAATATTTAATATTTAATATTTAATATTTAATATTTAATATTTAATATTTAATATTTAATATTTAATATTTAATATTTAATATTTAATATTTAATATTTAATATTTAATATTTAATATTTAATATTTAATATTTAATATTTAATATTTAATATTTAATATTTAATATTTAATATTTAATATTTAATATTTAATATTTAATATTTAATATTTAATATTTAATATTTAATATTTAATATTTAATATTTAATATTTAATATTTAATATTTAATATTTAATATTTAATATTTAATATTTAATATTTAATATTTAATATTTAATATTTAATATTTAATATTTAATATTTAATATTTAATATTTAATATTTAATATTTAATATTTAATATTTAATATTTAATATTTAATATTTAATATTTAATATTTAATATTTAATATTTAATATTTAATATTTAATATTTAATATTTAATATTTAATATTTAATATTTAATATTTAATATTTAATATTTAATATTTAATATTTAATATTTAATATTTAATATTTAATATTTAATATTTAATATTTAATATTTAATATTTAATATTTAATATTTAATATTTAATATTTAATATTTAATATTTAATATTTAATATTTAATATTTAATATTAATATTTAATATTTAATATTTAATATTTAATATTTAATATTTAATATTTAATATTTAATATTTAATATTTAATATTTAATATTTAATATTTAATATTTAATATTTAATATTTAATATTTAATATTTAATATTTAATATTTAATATTTAATATTTAATATTTAATATTTAATATTTAATATTTAATATTTAATATTTAATATTTAATATTTAATATTTAATATTTAATATTTAATATTTAATATTTAATATTTAATATTTAATATTTAATATTTAATATTTAATATTTAATATTTAATATTTAATATTTAATATTTAATATTTAATATTTAATATTTAATATTTAATATTTAATATTTAATATTTAATATTTAATATTTAATATTTAATATTTAATATTTAATATTTAATATTTAATATTTAATATTTAATATTTAATATTTAATATTTAATATTTAATATTTAATATTTAATATTTAATATTTAATATTTAATATTTAATATTTAATATTTAATATTTAATATTTAATATTTAATATTTAATATTTAATATTTAATATTTAATATTTAATATTTAATATTTAATATTTAATATTTAATATTTAATATTTAATATTTAATATTTAATATTTAATATTTAATATTTAATATTTAATATTTAATATTTAATATTTAATATTTAATATTTAATATTTAATATTTAATATTTAATATTTAATATTTAATATTTAATATTTAATATTTAATATTTAATATTTAATATTTAATATTTAATATTTAATATTTAATATTTAATATTTAATATTTAATATTTAATATTTAATATTTAATATTTAATATTTAATATTTAATATTTAATATTTAATATTTAATATTTAATATTTAATATTTAATATTTAATATTTAATATTTAATATTTAATATTTAATATTTAATATTTAATATTTAATATTTAATATTTAATATTTAATATTTAATATTTAATATTTAATATTTAATATTTAATATTTAATATTTAATATTTAATATTTAATATTTAATATTTAATATTTAATATTTAATATTTAATATTTAATATTTAATATTTAATATTTAATATTTAATATTTAATATTTAATATTTAATATTTAATATTTAATATTTAATATTTAATATTTAATATTTAATATTTAATATTTAATATTTAATATTTAATATTTAATATTTAATATTTAATATTTAATATTTAATATTTAATATTTAATATTTAATATTTAATATTTAATATTTAATATTTAATATTTAATATTTAATATTTAATATTTAATATTTAATATTTAATATTTAATATTTAATATTTAATATTTAATATTTAATATTTAATATTTAATATTTAATATTTAATATTTAATATTTAATATTTAATATTTAATATTTAATATTTAATATTTAATATTTAATATTTAATATTTAATATTTAATATTTAATATTTAATATTTAATATTTAATATTTAATATTTAATATTTAATATTTAATATTTAATATTTAATATTTAATATTTAATATTTAATATTTAATATTTAATATTTAATATTTAATATTTAATATTTAATATTTAATATTTAATATTTAATATTTAATATTTAATATTTAATATTTAATATTTAATATTTAATATTTAATATTTAATATTTAATATTTAATATTTAATATTTAATATTTAATATTTAATATTTAATATTTAATATTTAATATTTAATATTTAATATTTAATATTTAATATTTAATATTTAATATTTAATATTTAATATTTAATATTTAATATTTAATATTTAATATTTAATATTTAATATTTAATATTTAATATTTAATATTTAATATTTAATATTTAATATTTAATATTTAATATTTAATATTTAATATTTAATATTTAATATTTAATATTTAATATTTAATATTTAATATTTAATATTTAATATTTAATATTTAATTTTTAATATTTAATATTCAAATCTGAATTATTGATAAAAAAAAAATAACAATAAGTTAACGACTAGTTTTTTCCGATAAAATATAAGTCACCTAAAGACTTCTATTTATTATGGGCATACAAAAAGCATTAATCATCAAAGTATATACATATATTCATTATAAGATCAACGACACGATTTGATCGAATTGATAGTTTCAAATAATGTAAACATTCTAACATTTGCATTTTATGTACCAATGCACATTTGTAAATAAATCCTTTGAAGAACATGGAACATGAAAAATTACCAAAAAATTAATAACAAAAATGAAACGGAAGGCGCATAAAATAAAAAACAAAATGGAACTTAGAAAAAATTCTAATGCGTTTTTAACATTAATAAAATCTAGTAGTTTGAATATAATTCAATATACATCTATATATTTTTTTAGGTTTAATATTTCCTCTTTTTGTATGAAAACATAAAGGGTCCGCCATCTAACTTTTTTTTTTCAACTAGTGCTTATTTCGTGAATGGTAACACTTAGCTCATGTCTGATTTGATAGATAATTAGTTTTATCCTTCCGCTGAACGAATATGGTTGTGTATTCGCTTGAACAACGCTGGGAAATATTGCGATATTACTTTGAAAATCATGGTAATGTTGCAGAATGTGTGCGAAAATTGCGTACGGATTTTGGAAGAAGAGAAGCACCGTCAGCTCCGAATGTTCGTTATCTTGTGAAAAAAGTGAAAGAAACTGGCATCCTCATCGATAAACCAAAGCGTGAAAAGCCAAAAAGCTAGTGCGTACACCCGAGAATATTGCTGATGTGGCAGAAAGTGTGCGTGAAGCGCCATCAACATCAATTTGCCGTCGTTCTCAAGAATTGAACATTTCGGTGGCATCATTGAGACGAATTTTGCATAAAGACCTTGGTATGACGCCATACAAAGTCCAATTGGTTCAGGAGTTGAAGCCAACTGACCATCCAATGCAATTTCGCTTCGCTAAGTGGGCCTGCGACCGACTTACACAAGATGCCGATTTTGCAAAAAAAATCATCTTTTCAAATGAAGCTCATTTTGATCTTGGCGGGTACGTAAACAAGCAAAATTGTCGCATTTGGGGCACAGAAAACCCGCACGCATACATTAAAAAGCCGATACACCCAAAACGAGTCACTGTTTAGTGTGGATTTTCGTCCAGAGGCATAATTGGGCCATTTTTTCTTCGAAAATGAGCAAGTAGTGGCCGTTACAGTCAATGGCGATCATTATCGGGCCATGCAGAACGAATTTTTGTTCACAAAAATTGAAGAGGAGGATATTGGCAACATTTGGTTTCAACAGGACGGCGCTACGTGCCACACAGCCGAAGCTACACTCGATGTTTTGCGCCCTGTTTTTGAAGATCTCATTATCAGACGCAGAGCTGATGTCATTTGGCCACCTCGGAGCTGCGATTTGACACCGTTGGACTATTATTTGTGGGGTGCCCTCAAAGATAAGTGTTACGCCAACAAGCCAAAGACAATTGACGCTTTAAAGGACAATATTCGTGAAGCCATTGGTGAAATACAACTGCACACAATCGATAATGTGCTTAAAAATTGGACCGATCGTGTAGGCTACTGCATGGCCAGCCGAGGCAGCCATTTGAATGAAACTATTTTCCATTATTAACCGGAAGGATTGTACTTTCAAATAAAGAAAGAAATTTGAGATAATATTCAGTAGTTTTTTTTATAGCATTTTCAAAAAAAAAAGTTATTTGGCGGACCCTTTATATTTAAGTGAATAAAAAATGCGACGATTGTATTAAATGAATTTTAATAAAAATCTGCAAAACTATATAAAAAATATATTCAAAAGAACTTAAATATGTTGCGGAATTTTGGTGTAAAAAGTGTGACGTTTGGTCAGGTTAGCTATACACCAACCATCCCCATAATAATAAACTCGAGTACTTTCCAATTTGAAATGAGCTTTTCAAACTTACCTTCATTTCCTGTTTCAATTATACTAGTAAAACATGATGCTGCTGCTTTATTATCGATTATATTATTGGTTTGGGATGGAAATGTTGAGGTTGTTTCTACTCTCAAGTCGTTAATTGGTTCAGATTTATCGCACAACTGAAAGATATCGCCCAAGCTGGGTGTTTCCAGTTGCTCGCTTCTTCTTCGTTGACTTACAAATTGCTCGAATTGCAAATGACGTACACTCTTCACATGCTGTATCATTTCGAGCAAAGAATTTGCCTTGGAATTGCAAAGATCACAATGTAAAGATTTGTTTATGTTGCTGCAGTCAACAGCTGAAGCTACTGCAGTTATTTTTGTTGTTTGCGTGCCATCGGCCAGAATTTGTGGCACCGGATCATTGGTAATGTTTATAGAAGATTCATCATTACAGCCAGTTTTACTGGTTAGTTGTTGTTGCTGTTGAACTAAGTCATTTAAGTGTTGGAATATCATTACCATAGTCTCATGACGCATATGCTGAGTATGCAGCGATAATTTTTGTATGGAATTCGTATAGAAATCGCAAGAGTTGCATTTAATTTGCACCGTATTGGCACCGATTTGCTGCTGCTGTTGATGGTAGTACATCAGATTGTATTCGTTGCGTGCACCGCCTTCGCGCAGGTGATTAATGAAATTCAACTTTTGCAAATGTTTGTCCGTTTTACTGTGCAACTGAAAATTGGCCTTAAGATTTGTTTTGTAGTTGCACAAACGACAAATGTAGTTGTTATTTTGAACCATCAAAATGTCCGAAAAGTATTTTGTCCCGGTGGAACTATTACTATTAGACATAGTCGTTGTCGAATTTATATTGCTTTGCGTAGGCGAAATCAAACTATTTTGGTTTGATGCCGCTATTTGACGGGAACGATCGATGATTAAATGTTGATTCAGCTCGTCTAGGTTATTGGTATTGAAATTCGAGCAAACTAAACAACTGAACAGTGTAGCGGGCCACAGGTCCGGCTTAATTGGCAGTTCCATATTTTTTGTTGCGCTTAGTTCATTGAGGTTAAAATCATTAGATTTCGGGGAAAATTGTGATGGTAGCATCTCAGACGTGGTTGTAGGCGATGTGACCTTTCGCATAATAGTTTCCTTAGTGGCGGCCATTACAACTGGAAAATTATCTAAGGGACTTGACCTTTGCGGTTGGATTTGATCCGGGGCAGCAGCCGCAGCAGCAGCATTTTGATGCAACAATTGTACCATAAGCGCCTGGTTATATGCTAAGTCCGCTAAAGCAACTTCGGGCATAAAGTTACAACTTTTTTGATGTGTTTGCTGTTGTTGCTGCTGCTGCTGATGTTGCAAAAATGTATAAGCTTGCATGTGTTTAATGTTATTCTGCAAAACAGCCATATTGTGTGTATGTTTCTCACTGGTCATGTGGATGCGTAAATTACGTGCCACCGAAGTCTCATAGCAGCATATTTCACAGCGAAATGATGGTTTCTGTTTACTGGAGCATCCACCTACAATGGCAGAACTTCCGCCATTACCTGACTGCAGAGCATTTGATTCCTGCAGACTGGCGGATGTTAAACTTGCGCTTGTATTTGCATTATTTGTAGAATTGCCAAGTGTATGTTTCTGGTGCAGCTGCTGTTGTTGCTGCTGTTGAGACAAGCTGTTTATGACATTACCCGTAGCGATCTTTGGCGTTGTTTCCAATTTTGCCACACCACCTACAACTACAACGGCAGCCGCCACCATATTTTGTGAACTATTCAGCTCTTGCATATTATTTAAATGCTTATCGGATTGCATATGTATGGACAGGTTACCTTTAGTTGTTGTCGAGTAATTACAAATTTCGCAGCGATAAGGTTTGTAGCCGCAAGAATACGATTCTCCACGTGCTAAGCGAGGGTGCTGTTGACCTAATTTGTTGAATTAAAAAAAAAAAATTTTTATTGCTTATAAAAATGAACAAAAACGAAACTTAAAATATTACAGTATGCCATACAAATCGTAGATATACAGTATTATTATACCTTAAAAAGAGAAATTTTTTTTAAATATTTAAAACTAATAACATATTTATCTAAATAAATACTTGAGAAAAAAAAAATCACCAAAAAAAGGGAAAAAATATATCATTGTCATAACAAATTTTGTACAAAAAGAAAATCTTGCAAACTAAGGAAACCAAAAAAAAATACATATAGGAATTACATAGAATGTATCAACTAATATTAGGTACAAATTGCGATGTTAATAATACATACATTGTTATTTGTATCTGAGAATTAAATCTTCTGTAATATAATAAGCATTTGAATTATAACAAGTAAGAGTGTTAAATTCGGCTGTGCCGAATCTTTGATACCCTCCACCTCGGTTTGAGTCTTGATAATAAATGTAAATGAAAAAGTAAACAATTTGTTAAACTTAATACCAAATTATTTCAGCAAATTCTTTGGGTTGGGTTTCGTCTTTTCTATTATTTCGGTGTTTGATTTTTGGTCATCGTGGTTGCTGTTCGGCATGCATTTAGGTTATATACCTATATGCATGCGTTTCCGGTTATATGACATAACTTCTCGTTTAATTTAGTTTTTGCAAATTAAATAGCTCGCCCTAACCTCCATTGCAAAGGTAATGGTTGTGTAGGGTGGCTATATATATTAAATCGTGCTACTTGGAGATGGCTGTATAGTTTCTTTTAACTGGCCAAATATTTCTTCGTTGCGGCCATATAGGTCGGATGGAGTAACAATAACCAAAAAAAAGCTCTCTCAACGTTTTTATTAAAATATTGCCATATTTGGAAAACATAGAGAATAAATTTATAATAATAATAAATAATCAAATAAGGGATGCCAAACGCAAAAAACCAAATGTCCCAAACATTTTAAATAAAATAATTTGTTATCTTTATTTTCTGGAAAACTTCAAATATTCATCTAAAAAAAATTGTGAAAATTTATATATAAAAAAATAACATTCTCATCAAATTGCGTTTATTTATGTAACAATTTTTGTGTTCGAAATTCTTAAATATCATTTGAGGTTTTCTAAAATGCATTGAATTTAAATCAATGTTTTCTGTAGTCCGATTTTGTAAATTTCAACGATCCGACAATCGCAAAATATATAGACAGCTATTGTTGATTGCACTAAGGATTAAGTGATTCACAAAGTACAGACATCTTAACGACAGTCGGCATCTCTACTTTTCTATTTATTTAAATTGTAAACGAGTGGCATCTCTGTCAAAATAAGCGAAAAACACAAAGAAGAATAGAAAAAAACAAATTACTTCGTGTTTGACAAGATGATTTTATGTTTATGTTTTCTTTAGTTTTTTACTAATATTTCTGTTTATTTATTTGAAAATGAAATAATGAATTGATTATGCTATTTAATTTTTTTATTTATATAAAAAAGTTTTTTAATAGAAGCAAAATATTTTCACTATTTTATGATTTTTATTTATGTATGACGACATTTCGACATGGTTGTCGTTTAGATAACAACAACAGCTAATTTAACCAATAGCGAATATCGTTTAAAAATTTTACTGATAATTTTGCCATTTTCTTTTTTAACGATCCGACTATCGTTAAAAGAAGTTTTTGAATGCGATACTAAACGCTATTAATTTCTCCTGAATGTCAATATTTTTTTTTTTAAATGTGAAAATATTTTAAATGTAAACATAGGTATTTGGTGTTTTTTTTTTGGAATTTCAATTAGTGTTTAACGAATAAAATTTATATATTAAAGATGCAATTGATGTCTTCTAAATTTATAAGTTAAAATTTCCGACATTTTTATATGATTTTCTGAAATTCAATTAATTGTAATATATAATTGGAAATTTTTAATTCCAGTTTTTAGAATTGTTATATTCTTAAATTTGAATGGAAAATTTAAAAAGTGCAATTTTGTATTTATGTGAATAATAATGCTTTAGTAATTATAAACAATTTTTAAAAATTAGATGTAATCGCAATCAGATATTTTGTAGGTAAAGCAGAATAATAATTCTATATAACTATGTAGAACTGTTTTGAAAGCAAAAAACTCATTGACAACAAAAAGTTAATATGCCAAACTTATGTTCATATATGTAAAAGAATAATGAAAAAACGTATGAAATAAAAGACCAGCCCGTGTATACTCTTAACATTGTTCTGTATGATATCTAGTTGAAAATATTGACATTCATGTTAAAATAGAAATAACTATTGCAAAGCTAATAAGAATAAAAATTGTGGCGCCATCTACTGCGGCATAGTCACGCTGAGCAAAATGAAGCGACACTCTGTTAATGCAAAAGAAATGTATTTTCCCCACAACAAAATATTGCAGAATTTTATGTAAATAAAATAATATACCGATTTATTTCTAACATGCAGTTGTTATGGATATACATATATAGAATATATGTATATTATTTCTATTTAATATGTTTATGTAAATATTACACACAAAAAATACAACATCAAACGTTATTTTTGTGTTTTTCTCTTTAAATAAATTTATACATAAAATTTTTTCTTGTTAAATTTACATTTTTTTTTTTTTTATTAACAACTAGGTGTTTTAGCATTATTTGCTTTAGATGTTGGTGAATTTTTATTCCCTTTATATTAACTCGTAGTGTCTGCTTGTGGAAAAATTTTGGATCGATTTTAACCCCTTTCCCGTGACCCATTCGATCTGAAATTTTGCAGGCAGGCTCGTGGTTATGACAGAAATAATCTAAAAATTTTTTTTAGCGATGCCAAAACAATGGAAACTTTTAAATTTTTCTACCAGAGTTAATAAAAAAATGTACAAAGGGTTAGTTTTTATTATATTATTACCCCAACGACCACAAAAACAACAAGTCCAGCTATGACAACAACACAACACTTAGAATAACAACAAGAACAATATAGAAACATCATATTTTTCTTTTTTTTTACTTTTTCAGAGATTTCCCTGGACCTGTTCCACCGATTTCAATGATTTTTGAAATAGAAATCTGCCCATGAATTTGGTGAATCATCCCCATTAAAAATGATCACTGTAGCTGGACCATTGAACGCGTGATCGTGACAAGAACAACATAGAAAATTATATTTTTTCAAGACTTTTTTTAGTTCTTCATTCAAATCTCGGGCCCTAATCGACCGATTTGGACGATTTTAAATAGCAAATTTTTCAGGATGCACCCAAGCTGCCCGTCATGGTGATTTCCACAGACGGACAGACGGACATCGCTATATCAACTCCGGTTGTTATAAGGATCACAAATATATATATTTTATAGGTCCAAAATTTTTTTTCTAATTATTACAAACGGAATGACAAACTTATATGTAGCCTCTGCACACTGGAGTGGAGGGTATAAAAACTGCAATATTGTCATCTCAAACTTTTAAGTGTAGTAGAGAATAATGTCTTTCAACTAGAGGAAATGTAAGGGTATTAGTCTTTTCCATATATTTAGATATAAGAACATTTTCAATATTATTACAACCATTCAAAAATTTAAGACCAAAGTTAATCAACAAGTTGTCAATCCATTTCATTTTGCATTTTTTATAAATGTTTCTACTTGAAACTTTTTTAATGGAACCATCATAAAGCTTTATTTTTATACCCTCCACACCTCAGTGGCAGGTTTGTCATTCCGTTTGCAACGAATCGAAAAACTAATTTCCGACCCCATAAAATATATATTATCACAGCTCGAGTCGATATAGCGACGTCCGCCTGTCCGTCTGTCCGTCTGTCCGTCTGTCTGTTAAAATCACAGTCATTCAAAAAAAAAAATACCATTTTGCCAGGTAAGGTTACAGTAATATCATTTGCCATAATTCCCAACATTTTGGTGTTAAAAACGGGCTAAATCGGGCATCACTGTGCTTAGATACGAGCATAAATACGGAGATACCTCTAAAAACCAGTGTGTTTGTTGTAATATTTTAGTGGTTGAACATAACAGTTGATGCAATCATACCAATAAACACAACTACCTTGAGCTGCGAATGTTAGTAGTAATGCCCATATTTCTTTTATCGTTAGCACGTCAAAAAAAAATCGCTAATATGAAAAAAAATTAAAACGAAAATTGGAAAATGAAAAATGGAAAATGGAAAATGAAAAATGGAAAATGAAAAATGGAAATGGGAAATGTAAAATTGAAAATAAAAAATTAAAAATGAACAAGTAAGAAAATAATAGTCGGTCTAGACCGACTATACGATACCCTATACCATGCGTTTAAAGACCCTATCCCATAGACCCAACTAACTGGATATAGAAAATAAGCATAAACCAAATTTGAATGGGATTTTTATTAATTTTTTCGGCTGCAGAGATGAAAAAGTTCATATCGGATGCTATATCTATATGGGAACTAGGTTCAAAAATGGACCGATCCTGATCATGTTTGGTAAAGTCTCTTGTATTTTGCAAATATATATACAAACAAAATTTGAGAAGAATCAGTGCAATATTTTTGTTTTTTGATAGATTTAAGTGAAGATCGGGAAGCAGGGGCCTATGACTAAGATTTGTCCAATAGGGATCATTTTTGGACTACTAATTATTGGATGTAATATGTACATACAAACCCAATTTAACTAAGATTTGTATGATAATTTGGATCTTATGGCAATATATGTTGATTTCATAGGGGTCATTTGTATGGGGGCTAGGTCTGAACATGGACCGATTCCCACCAATTTCAATAGCGTTCATCACATGGGCGATAAAAGCTCATATACCAAATTTCAGCAAAATATATTCATATTTGCGATCTGCAGTTTGATTACAAGCTTTACATGGACACACAGACGGACGGACGGACGGACGGACGGACGGACGGACGGACGGACGGACGGACGGACGGACATCGTTAAATCGAATCAGATAGTGATTCTGATTCGATCGGTATAATTAAAGATGGGTGTAGGTCAAATATTTTTGGTTACAAACAGCAGCACAAAGTCATTATACCCAAACCACATAGTGGTATAGGGTATAAAAATGGAGAATGGACAATGGAAAATGGAAAATGAAAAACGGAAAATGAAAAATGGAAAATAAAAAATGAAAAATGGAGAATGGCAAATGAAAAATGGAAATTAGAAAATGAAAATTGGAGAATGGAAAATAAAAAATAGAAGATGAAAAAAGGAAAATAAAAATGGAAAATGAAAACTGGAAAATAAAAAATGAAAAATGAAAAACTAAAAATTAAAAACCAAAAAAGAAAAATAAAAAATGGAAAATGAAAAATCAAAAACTAAAAAAGGAAAAATGGAAACTGAATAATGAAAAATGAAAACTAAAAAATGAAAAATGGAAAATGAAGAATTAAAATTGGAAAATGAAAAACTAAAAATGAAAAATGAAAAATGGATAACTGAATATGGAAAAGGAAAAGAGAAAATTGAAAAATAAAAATAAAACTAAAAATTAAAAATTAAAGACTCAGGTGGAGGGTATCAAAAAATTCGGCGCAGCCGAATTTAATACTCTTACTTGTTTGTTTGTAAAAAAGTTAATATCATTATTTTTCTATTATTAGAGTGTAAAAACTTTTAAGATCCCCTCATAAGAGACCAAAGAGAAATTCCTTTTTACCGCAGAACGTGCACTGTGCCGCCCGTAGAACAAATGAGGTTGCAAAAATCAAAAATTTCACGTGCACTTACGGTATTTTGGATAAAGTCATCGTAAGGGAAATTGTTCACGGCCGTCATCAGGGCATTATTGCTGCTCATTAAAGTTTCAGGTAGCAAGGGAATCGCAAAAACTCATAGGGACCACGGTGGAGGATATTCAAGAACAAATCGGCATGATTAAGCCTGCAGTTTTGCAATTAGAGAAGGACATTTTCTTGGATGTAGCTACGAGTTCCACCTAACCATGGTTGATGGAGAAGTCGTTAACGAACTGATAAATGCAACCTCAACATTGTCATGTCCTGTTCCAAATAAGTCGCAAAATAACTTCGGAATTTTGAACGATTCTTCAAACGAGGAGAGCAATTATGAATATGGAAGCTCACCATTGCGCACAAGGATAAGGTGTATGGAGTTTTGGCAAAAATTGGACTATAACTCTCTACACAAGGAGGGACACTTTGATGCAAATACATAAGACAGGGATAAGCAAAATATTAGAAAGAACCGAAAATAGGATGCGTTTTTCAAAGAAAGTAGACTACCCAAGGTGCAGATACGGGAACTCAAACAACTTCGCGTAAATTTTTTTGAAAATGATGATGCAGTAACTTGAGTCGCTGGAATTAAAAATCAAATCATTAAAAGATTTGGAACGATCTTGAATGTTTTAAACTGCAAAGAAGAGGTTAATTCCACAAAATATGGAGAATATGCTTCGAAAACTGCATCACTTTTGACGGAAATGTATCCACTGAAGAAATTGAACCCGACAGTCCATAAAATATTGGCGCATGGCAAAGATATAATTTAATATCAGTCTGCCAATTGGAGAGCTTTCCGAAGAAGCATCTAGGGTGAGGCAAAATGAGGACCTCTTCAAAGGTTGGTAGCATCTTCCGATCCACTTATTTCATATCTGAGGCATGTGAAGTGGAGAAAATTGTTAGAATCCAATAATTATAGTTCGTAAATGATTAGTTTATTAGATATACCTTCTGTTATGAATTGTAATAATTCTATTGAAGCAATTTGAAAAAAGAAATTCGGAAAATCTTAATTTTTATACCCTATACCAACATGTGGAATGGTATAATGACTTTGTGCTGATGTTTGTAACTACCAAAAATATTTGACATAGACCCATCATTTATTATACCGATTGGCTCAGAATCGCTTTCTGAGTCGATTTAGCGATTTCCGTCCGTCCGTCTGTCTGTGTGTCCATGTAAACCTTGTAATCAAACTACAGGTCGCAAATACCAACATATTTTGATTCTATAGGTCATGGAATGAACCCTATTGAAATTGGTGAAAATCAGTTCATGTTCGGACCAAATCCCCATACAAATGACCCCTATGAGATCGACCTAAATGGTCATAATATCCAAGTTATCATAAAGATCTCGGTCAAATTTGATCTGTGTATATTTATTGCATCTATTAATCAGTAGTCCAGAAATCAACCTTATAAGGCAATTCTTAGTCATAACCCCCATATAAAGCTGCTCCGATCTTCACTTAAATCTGTCAAAAAACAAATATATTGTACAGATTTTGCTCAAATTTGGTTTTATATGTTTTTGCAAAATATAAGTGACTTTAACAGATATGGTCAGGATCGGCCCATTTTTCGACCCAGTACATATATAAATATAGCATCCGATATGAATTTTTTCATATCTGCAGCCAAAAAAAAATTAATAAGAATGCCACTCAAATTTGGTTCATGCTTATTTTCTATATGCAATTAGTCGGACCTAAGAGATAGGGTCTCCAAACGCATGGTATAGGGTATCGTATAATCGGTCTAAACCGACTAAAATTTTCTTACTTGTTTCTTTTATATATGGATAATAATTTTAAAACATAAAAAACTTGAATAATAAACATAAAAACATAACATATCATAAAAAAATATTTTGAATTATTCATAAAAGTTATAAAGGCGTGTATTACAAAAAAAAAAAAAACAAGAGTAATAAATTCGGCTGTGCCGAATCTCTGATACCCTCCACTTGCGTCTTAAACTCAATATTACAACAAATGTTGGGTACGGCTACCACTTTAAACAAAAAAAAAATATGTATATATAAGCACACTTTTTATCAAATTAAACTCATTTGATTTAATGCACTAATAATTATGTATGTTTAATTCTAAAAAACGCTTACTTTAAAATGTGAAATTATATACGCAGTCGACATCACAGTTAGTATGTTTGTAATTATATAAGGTTGGTAACCCTTAGTGAATTTATTTTTATAAAGCCTACGGGGCTTCCGAATGGCAGTTTTATATCAATTCAATTCGTCTTTGGAACTCGTTACCTTCAAGCATATACTATAGTTCAATTTATAATTTATGCCTTTATTAATTTATAAAGTTTAATTTATAATCTTGAACTTTAAATTTTTCTATTTTTATACCCTCCGCACCTCAGCGGCAGAGGGTATGTATAGTTTTGTCATTCCGTTTGTAACACATCGAAATAAATTGCGGAGACCCCAAAACCATATATTTTCTTGATCATTATAACAAGGGAAGTTGATTTAGCGATGTCCGTCTGTCTGTGGAAATTACGTTACGCCATCAATATCTAAGCTAGACCGTTCGTTTATCGTTTATTAACATCTCAAAGGAGCTGCTGTTTAAAATCATCAAAATCGGTCAAAGGGGTCAGGAGTTATGAATGAAACTTTGAAAAACTCTTGAAAAAATAAAATTTTTCAGTGTGTTTGTTTTTCTTAATATTTATATGTTGTATATGTTCCAATTCTTCTTACTGTTGAAGTCATTGCAGTTGTGTGTATATTAATACTGGACGTGTCCATTGGCCTAAGCAAGTATTACCACATATTTTTATACCCTCCACTCCAGTGTGCAGAGGGTATATATAAGTTTGTCATTCCGTTTGTAATAATTAGAAAAAAATGTTGGACCCCATAAAATATATATATTTGTGATCCTTATAACAACCGGAGTTGATATAGCGATGTCCGTCTGTCCGTCTGTCCGTCTGTGGAAATCACGATGGCGGCATCAATCGGGCAGCTAGGGTGCTCGCTGACATAAAAAATGATTCACTAACATCCTGAAAAGTTTGCTGTTTAAACTCGTCCAAATCGGTCGATTAGGGGCCGAGATTTGGATGAAAAACTAAAAAAAGTCTTGAAAAAATATAATTTTCTATGTTGTTCTTGTCACGATCGCGCATTCAATGGTCCAGCTACAGTGATCATTTTTAATGGGAATGATTCACCAAATTCATGGGCAGATTTCTATCAAAAATCATTGAAATCGGTGGAACAGGTCCAGGGAAATCTCTGAAAAATTAAAAAAAAATTAAAAATATGATGTTTCTATAGTGTTCTTGTTGTTATGCTAAATGTGATATTGTTGTCATAGCTGGACTTGTTGTTTTTGTGGTCGTTGTGGTAATAATATAATAAAAACTAACCCCTTGTTCATTTTTTTTTATCAACTCTGGTAGAAAAATGTAAAAGTTTCCATTGTTTTGGCATCACTAAAAAAATTTACTAGATCATTTCGGTCTTTGCCACGAGCCTGCCCGCAAAGTTTCAGATCGATTGGGTCACGGGAAAGGGGTTCAAATCGATCCAAAATTTTTTCGACAAGCAGACACTACGGGTTTATATAAAGGGAGTAAAAGTTCACCAGCATCTAAAGCAAACAATGCTTAAATACATAGTTGTTAATAAAAAGAAAACAATGTAAATTTAGCAAAAAAAGTTTTTATGTATTAATTTATTTAAAGAGAAAAACACAAAAATAACGTTTGATGTTGTATTTTTTGTGTGTAATATTTACATATACATACATACATATATACACATATTAAATAATACAAATAATATACATACATATATTCTATATATGTATATCCATAATAACTGCATGTTAGAAATAAATCGGTATATTTTTTTATTTACATAAAATTCTGCAATATTTTGTTGTGGGGAAGATACATTTCTTTTGCATTAACAGAGTGTCACTTCATTTTGCTCAGCGTGACTATGCCACAGTAGATGGCGCCACAATTTTTATTTGTTCTAACTAGCTTAGATAGAAGGAAAAACTGTGATATTATTTTAAGTTGTGTGTTTAATTTAATTTTAGTATATGTTAAATGTTTTATGCTTTATGTTTTTTGTTTTATGTAAGCAATTTATAATTTAATTTGAAAAATTAATTGGAAATTACAAACCCCTGAAGATGTCAACAAGAAATTGACGAAACGTTTGGAGAAATATGTAATAAAAGGTTTGATTTACATTAATATAATAGGCCCAATTAGCTTAACCAAAATCATATATAGCTTTGCAATAGTTATTTCTATTTTAACATGAATGTCAATATTTTCAAATAGATATCATACAGAACAATGTTAAGAGTATACACGGGCTGGCATATTAACTTTTTGTTGTCTTTACAAAATAGAGTTACCGAGCTCATCAATGAGTTTTTGTTTCAAAACAGTTCTACATAGTTATATAGAATTATTATTCTGTTTTACCTACAAAATATCTGATTACGATTACATCTAATTTTTAAAAATTGTTTATAATTACTAAAGCATTATTATTCACATAAATACAAAATTGCACTTTTTAAATTTTCCATTCAAATTTAAGAAAAATATAAATTCTAAAAACTGGAATTAAAAATTTCCAATTATGAATTACAATTAATTGAATTTCAGAAAATCATATCAAAACGTCAGAAATTATAATTTTCAAATTTAGAAGACATCAATTGCATCTGTAATACATAAATTTTATTCGTTAAACACAAATTGAAATTCCAAAAAAAAAAAAAACACCAAATACCTATGTTTACATTTAAAAAATTTTTACATTTAAAAAAAATATTGACATTCAGGAGAAATTAATAGCTTTTCAGTACCGCAATTCAGTAACTTCTTTTAACGATAGTCGAATCGTTAAAAAAAAAAGGAAATAGCAAAATTATCAGTAAAATTTTTAAACGATATTCGCTATTGTTAAACTCAGCTGTTGTTGTTATCTAAACGACAACAATTTTTGAGTTGTTTATTCAATCGATAAAAACTTAAATTTTTAGGTTGAAATGTCGTCATACATAAATAAAAATCATAAAGTAGTGAAAATATTTTGCTTATATTAAAAAACTTTTTTATGTAAATAAAAAAATTAAATAGCATATTCAATTCATTATATCATTTTCAAATAAACAGAAATATTAGTAACAAAATAAAGATATTAAACATAAAGATAAAATCATCCTTTCAAACACGAAGTAATTTGTTTTTTTCTATTCTTCTTTGTGTTTTTCGCCTATTTTGACAGAGATGCCACTCGTTTACAATTTAAATAAATAGAAAAATAGATTTGTCCACTGTCGTTAAGATGTATGTACTTAGTGATCAATTAATCCTTAGTGCAAACAACAATAGCTGTCGATATATTTTGCGATTGTCGGATCGTGAAATTTACAGAATCACACTACAGAAAACATTAATTTAAATTCAATGAATTTTAGAAAACGTCAAATGATATTTAAGAATTGCGAACATAAAAACTGTTACATAAATAAACGCAATTTGATGAGAATGTTATTTATATATAAATTTTCACAATTTTTTTTGGATGAAAATTTGAAGTTTTTCAGAAAATAAAGAGAACAAATTATTTTATTTAAAATGTTTGGGACATTTGGTTTTTTTGCGTTTGGCATCCCTAATTTGAATATTTATTTTTATAAATTTATTCTCTATGTTTTCCAAATATGGCAATATTTTAATAAAACAAATTGAGAGAATTTTTTTTGGTTATTATATTGTTACTCCATCCGACTTATATGGCCGCAATGAAGAAATATTTGGCCAGTTAAAAGAAACTATACAGCCATCTCCAATTAGCACGATTTAATGCATATAGCCACCCTACACAACCATTACCTTTGCAATGGAGGTTAGGGCGAGCTATTTAATTAGCAAAAACTAAATTAAACGAGAAGTTATGTCATATAACCGGAAACGCATGCATATAGATATATAACCTAAATGCATGCCCATCAGCAACCACGATGACGAAAAAGCAAACACCGAAATAAATCCGAAATAATAGAAAAGACGAAAACCAACCCAAAGAATTTGCTGAAATAATTTGGTATTAAGTTTAACAAATTGTTTACTTTTTCATTTACATTTATTATCAAGACTCAAACCGAGGTGGGGGTATCAAAAATTCGGCACAGCCGAATTTAACACTCTTACTTGTTTATTATTAAAATTAAATATTAAACACTAATAAAAATAAAAAATAATAATAAAAGCCAAATATTAAAAATTAAAAGTTTATAAATTAAAAACGAAAAATGAGAAATGGAAAATGGAAAATGAAAAATTATAAATGAAAAATGAAAAATTTTTAATTTTTAATTAAAAATTAAAAATTAAAAATTAAAAATTAAAAATTAAAATGAAAAATTAAAAATTAAAAATTAAAAATATAAAATTAAAAATTAAAAATTAAAAATTAAAAATTAAAAATTAAAAATTAAAAATTAAAAATTAAAAATTAAAAATTAAAAATTAAAAATTAAAAATTAAAAATTAAAAATTAAAAATTAAAAATTAAAAATTAAAAATTAAAAATTAAAAATTAAAAATTAAAAATTAAAAATTAAAAATTAAAAATTAAAAATTAAAAATTAAAAATTAAAAATTAAAAATTAAAAATTAAAAATTAAAAATTAAAAATTAAAAATTAAAAATTAAAAATTAAAAATTAAAAATTAAAAATTAAAAATTAAAAATTAAAAATTAAAAATTAAAAATTAAAAATTAAAAATTAAAAATTAAAAATTAAAAATTAAAAATTAAAAATTAAAAATTAAAAATTAAAAATTAAAAATTAAAAATTAAAAATTAAAAATTAAAAATTAAAAATTAAAAATTAAAAATTAAAAATTAAAAATTAAAAATTAAAAATTAAAAATTAAAAATTAAAAATTAAAAATTAAAAATTAAAAATTAAAAATTAAAAATTAAAAATTAAAAATTAAAAATTAAAAATTAAAAATTAAAAATTAAAAATTAAAAATTAAAAATTAAAAATTAAAAATTAAAAATTAAAAATTAAAAATTAAAAATTAAAAATTAAAAATTAAAAATTAAAAATTAAAAATTAAAAATTAAAAATTAAAAATTAAAAATTAAAAATTAAAAATTAAAAATTAAAAATTAAAAATTAAAAATTAAAAATTAAAAATTAAAAATTAAAAATTAAAAATTAAAAATTAAAAATAAAAATTAAAAATTAAAAATTAAAAATTAAAAATTAAAAGTTAAAAATTAAAAATTAAAAATTAAAAATTAAAAATTAAAAATTAAAAATTAAAAATTAAAAATTAAAAATTAAAAATTAAAAATTAAAAATTAAAAATTAAAAATTAAAAATGAAAAATTAAAAATTATAAGTTAATAATTAAAAGTTAAAAATTAAAAATTAAAAATTAAAAATTAAAAATTAAAAATTAAAAATTAAAAATTAAAAATTAAAAATTAAAAATTAAAAATTAAAAATTAAAAATTAAAAATTAAAAATTAAAAATTAAAAATTAAAAATTAAAAATTAAAAATTAAAAATTAAAAATTAAAAATTAAAAATTATAAATTAAAAATTAAAAATTAAAAATTAAAAATTAAAAATTAAAAATTAAAAATTAAAAATTAAAAATTAAAAAATAAAAATTAACAATTAAAAATCAAAAATTAAAAATTAAAAATTAAAAATTAAAAATTA
>CAVMKG010000270.1:10000-32500 GCA_963682025.1 Cordilura impudica | reverse complement strand
ATTTTTTATTTTGTATTTTTAAATATTCATTTTTCATTTTTCGTTTTTCATTTTTCATTTTATTATTTTCATTTCTCATTTTCTATTTTTTATTTTTCAATTTTAATTTTTCATTTTACATATTTCACTTTTCCATTTATTTGGAAAATGTGAGTTATTAATCATATTATTAAATAGTTTAATATAATCATTTATCATATTTCGAGGAATATTCTTTAGTACTATGTTTGGTATATTCTCGATCCCAGAAGATAATTAATTTCTTAGTTTGCGGAAGATATATTCTATATTGTTCTTCATTAAGAAGTAACCATGGGTGTGTGATTCATCTATATTATCTGATAAAAAGGATTCGCTAAAATTAATGAAAGTGGTTTGGTTACTCACAAATAATGACCTTGTTTGTAGAAACCTATTGAATATGTCAGTAACTTGAGAGTGTATAATATTTTCTGGACTTATTTCCTTTTTACAATATAATTATTTTGAACATCTTTTCTTAAATTCGTCGGATTTATTCCCGAGCTGTTTAACAAATATTTAGAATGTTCTGGGATATTTATTTGATGAAGATCTAAGATCTTTTGGGTCTATATTTGTTAGCATTTCCTGTATGCGATTATTGATTACTTTTGTAAAGTTTTCGTTAAGAAGTTTTTTGATCATTTTTAATTTAACCTTAAATATGTTTAAAGATGTTGCAGATAGCGTATGTTCCAACCTGTGGTGTCTTTTTATAATAGTAACATTTTACTTTTTTCCAAATATGGTAGAGTTCGTTATTTTGGAAAAAGTTTCAAAACTTTTAAATTTTGGGACTGTTTCGTCTATTATTTCGGCAGTGATATTGTCCAATCTGTCTAAATGGAAATCTATTTCATCGTTTGTGAGGTTTCGATTGTTTGGAATTTGTATATCTTGATTTAATTTATGTGTAATTTTGTTTTTAAATTTGTTCCAGTTAGTGCTCTTATAATTGTATTTAGGAATAGAATCATTTTTAAAAAATGTAAAACATTGTTCTTCTTTGCTCATAGAAGCTATTATTTGTAAAGCGTTATGGTCGCTATCGTAATCTAAAAGTTTGAGACAATTTAAGGTGTTATTTTTGGTAGCAAAGTTCAGTCTGCAGTCCGCTATACAAATATCTAAATAAGAACCAGTACGAGGGTATGAAGGAGAACTTGAGGCATAAAGTCTACATCTGTATTGTATTTCATTGTCTGCTAACCATTCTTTTAACAGAGTTCCTTTTTGGTTATTAGATGGGTTGCCCCATTCTGTGTGTTTACAATTAAGATCCCCAGCCAAAATGTAATAATTATCCTCATTTTGTAAATTCATTATTTCAAAGGGCTTATGAAGTTCTCTTTTCAGGTTAGAATTGTCGTTGCCTGACGGGTAATACGCTGAGATAATATACAATATTTTATTTGCAGTCATAGAAATTTTAATTAAACACGCTTCTAAAGTGTTAAATGAGTTTATGTGACTATTTGTATAACTTTATATTTTAAGTTATTTTTAATTAATATACCACTTTGGGTTGCACTTTTTCTATCCTTTCGAATGAAATTATAGTTTTCGAATTGAATTTGTGTTTAGAGTTAAGTTTTGTTTCGCTTAAAAGTACAATATCTGTTTACTAATAAATTGCTGAAGGTCATATCTTCGACTTGTTAATATTATGGAATTAACATTGATTTGTATAATTTTATGTTTTTTTGAAATTGTATTGTTTTGGTTGTTATATGCCATTATACTTCTACCATTTTTCATTTTTCATTTTTTATTTTTCATTCTTCATTTTTCATTTTTCGTTTTTAAAAGGATTATTACATCATAATTTGTTCACCAATACAAGCATAAGTCACACCGATTTTGTCTTACGTCTTACACCGTACGCTGTTTTTGTGATTGTATTGTGAAGTAGATTTTTACCCCCCCTGGCATATAGAGAGATGAAACAGTAACACAATTGGAAACAGGTCTAGACCGACTATATGATACCCTATACCATGCGTTTAGAGACCATATCTCATAGGCCCAACTAACTGGACATAGAAAATAAGCATAAGCCAAATTTGAGTGGGATTTTTATTAATTTTTTTGGCTGCAGATATGAAAAAGTTCATATCGGATGCTATATCTAAATGGGGCCTAGGCCCAAAAATGGACCGATCCTGACTATGTTTGGTAAAAATCTCTTTTATTTTCCAAGAATGTGTATAAACAAAATTTGAGAAGAATCAGTGCAATATTTTTGTTTTTTGATAGATTTAAGTGAAGATCGGGAAGCAGCTCTATATGGGGCCTATGACTAAGAGTTGTCCCACAGGGATCATTTTTGGACTACTCATTAGCGGATGTACTAAACGCATACAAACCCAATTTGAGTAATACCTATATGACAATTTGGATCTTATGGCAATTTATGTCGATTTCATAGGGTCATTTGTATGGGGGCTAGGTCTGAACATGGACCGATTCTCACCGACTTCAACAGCGTTCATCCTATGGCCGATAAAAGTTTATATTCCAAGTTTCATCAAAATATATTCACATTTGCGACCTGCAGTTTGATTACAAGGTTTACATGGACACACAGACGGAAGGACGGACGGACGGACATCGTTAAATCGAATCAGTTAGTGATTCTGATTCGATCGGTATAATAAAAGATGGGTCTAGGTCAAATATTTTTGGTAGTTACAAAGAGCAGCACAAAGTCATTATACCCAAACCACATAGTGGTATAGGGTATATAAATAGTACCTCGGCATGTGAATATAATAACGACCAGCTCAGACGGTCAAGGCATATTTCTGAACCCCCATGATACGTGCTACCATATTTTTAACATGCCATATAATATGTCCCTAAGAGCTATTTAAAATAATATATCAGCAAAACTAGAATGAGAGAAAGATGTTTCACTCCCTGCGTGCAATTTTCCCTACCCGATCACAACTTTTACGTAGTATGCCAACAGCAATTTGAACACCCTCCAATTACTGAAATTGTCCCTTGAAATAATTCGTAGCATTATTTTTTTTTTGCATTCCCTCTATTTTCTTTAATTAGCAATTCATTTTAATTAACACATATACAAAAAAAAAAAAACAAAAAAGTACAGAAGAAATGTCTTATATTAACAAAATATTGTCATATATGACAAAAAAAAATTTAGTTGATCTTAGAAATAAAAAAAAAACTATGAAATTTTGCTGTATATCGATTTCTAATTGAAGTTGATTCATGATTGGGAAATTATGAGTTATTTTCTTCATTCAAAGTTTACAAAAAAAAAATTTTGTTTTAAATTATTCAAAACTTATATTGAGTATGTTTGTCTCCGTCAAGTATAGGTGAAAAGTAAAATATTAATTTAAATACCTGGTTCTGATTTTAATATTACACAATCAACATTTAATATTTGATGGCGAAGATTGATGCATGGCCATTCCATGAATCGTTTCTTTAGTTAAGGCTGTAATTAAATTCAAAATAATTATTTGCATATGTGACATCATTAATGACACCTAATGTACATTTCATTATTACTTTACCTCATTAAGATATTTTAATATCTTACTTTTCAGTTCTTTTTATGGTCTGGTCAATGTAAATTGGTTTATAAATATTGAGAGATAATTTTAAAATAGAATAATTTCTCTTAATGAAAATAATACAACCATAATTGATACATTGATCTAAACATTGCAAAAAAAAATATGTTTCGAATACAGGCTGTTCCTTTCCCTGCTTGATTTGATGTTGTTGTATATATATTCAGTAATTTGTTTGGGCATTCCTATCTTCAATGTGAGGAAGTTTTTTTTTTCTTGCTGATTCTCTCCTTCATATGGATGTACTTTGATTGATAGTAGTGGAGTCGCGATTATCAATGAGGGAAAAACATGAATGAAAGAGAGCACGTGGTGTTTAACTTGTAGTAATTTTTCTTTACGCAAGTTACTACTTCAGCACCCGAGTAGGAATATACTTTTGATAAGTAAATTGAAAAATAGAAACTGTTAAAATAAATTCTATATAATTCAACTAGAATAATTTCACCTGAATAAGTCAGATTTTGACTAATAAGAAAAATTTTATAATTGAAAAGTTACCTGAAGTCAACTTCCACCAATGTCTTTGTTTTGAATTTTCTCCTTTTTTTTGTTTAATATTCTTTGTTTTTTGCTTAAGGCAAATGTTAGCACTTATTAAAAACATATTTTTTCACATTTTGGAATAACTTTTATCTTTCGTTTCTCAATAATCACGTGTACAAATTACTACGTGTGATCTGGTTAATTTCTGTCTTGAAAGGACAGGAAATAGTTGAACAGAACTACGCTGAAATTCGCCTTATAACTTACTGCTATTCAGAAGCGTGAAATAGTGGTACCCAGTTGAGAAACATAGTAGTAAACTAGTGTTACTATAGCTATAAGTATTTTAACATACAGTTAAAATTATATGAAAACTAAAAAGTTAATTTAAAAGAAAGAAAATTTCGTAAAAACCTGTTTGAAATTTTTAACAGAATATGCACAACAATAAATATATTATTAAAACTATTTCAAAAGATGCGGTGATAATTGTTAAAATGTGGTCCCCATATGATAAAAACTTTTTTCTTAAATCACTTGCAAATTGCCGCAAAATCAGTAAAGACTTTTTCTTTTGTTTAATATACATTGGTGAAAACTCAGATAGCAGATTTTTCGTTAATGAAAATTTAACATCAACCAACTTTGGCATACTGCGAGCTGCTGTGCGTCTTAATAAGGATAAACATATACAGTGCCTTCACTATGCGTGGTTTAATTTACGTGAAAAGGATTGCCAATGACCCAGCAATACAAATTGAGCAGATTGATCATTTGCATCAGTTATTTCATGGATCGGAAGAACATTTTTCTGCTAGCGAATAATAATGTTGATGTGAAATTTTTCAATCTATACTCTAGTGATTTTACACTTAAACACAGCATACAATTGTTTTTTATTTTTTTTAGCTTGTATATTTTATGTAACTTTTATCTTCGTAATTAGTTTAAAATTTTGTAACTATGTTTTTGCAATCATTATCATTAAATTGATAATGTTTATGTATGTACATCTTCTTAGAATAACAAATATTTTGTGCGTTATTTTCTCATATATAACTACGTGTGTTAATGAATAATTTAAATAACAATAGATCTCATTCTAGAGACGCAACTGCGAATATGATAAGAATTTTGGGAATTCAAAGAGAAGGCATTAATATCTGTCGCATTAATGAATTTCATTTAGCATGACCGGTACTGAATTACATTCACCAATACACGGACCGGTGAATTACATTCACCATGACCGGCAGTGAATTACATTCACCCAAACAAAGAACGCACCGCACACACAGCTTACACATAAGAACCATCAAACCATCGAACCATCAAACCAACGACCCATCAAAACCAACGACCCATCAAACCAACGAACCAACGGGCAAACAACAGAGAACACACCACACATACATGCTACACCCATGAACCATCAAGCATCAAACCAACGAACAACGGCAAAACAAAAGACCACACCATATATACACATACCATCAACCATCAAACTGATGAAACAAACGAGCAACAAAAGAGCACGCCACACGCACACAAACACTCATACACGATCTTTATCGTATGTTGTGTGGGGCTATCTTATCAAAGCATAAGCGACACAAGCAGCGATCGACATTTGAGAGTTTGTGGTCGCGACAAAGCGACGTGGTTGTAGGATAACGCCATATAAAAGTACGTGCAACGAGCTAAGAGTCGCAAGGAAAAAGGGGACGCAGAAGCGATCGTGAATACAAGGACACCGGTAAGGAAGACCAGGATTTTTTTTTAACCAGGGAATTGCGAATAAGAGTTGCATTCGCTAGGGGGTGGCTTACATCCGTCCCCAGATTAGAGGGCAGAATTCGTATTAAATTCGCTACTGGTGGAGATCACATCTGTCCCAAGATAAGTAGGCAGAATTCGTCAAGTGTAGGAGCTTGATTACATCTAGCTCAGAGTAGTAGCGAAATACATTCGCAGGGGCTTAACTACATTCAGTAGAGTTTATTGGCGAATTATACTCCCCCAAACCTAAACCCCACAGGAGTATAGGGTCTTTAGGCTAGGGAAAACCAGACACCTGCACCGGACACATACAACCCGTCAGCACCAGCAGCGAATCAACACCTGCGGCACCGGCAACCCCAGTAACCGCTGTTCCAACACCAACAACGGACCACAACATAAAATACCTTTGTGAAGTGTTCATTTACAATAATAAATCAAAAAATTAATGAAAATACATCTAAAAAGGGAAGTGAGGTGTTTCCAATTTGTATAAATTACAGTGAAACGACTTTGGGACAGCTGAGCTATCTCAGCTTCAAACCCGGACTAACCGGAGGTTCCTTACAGTGCAAATCTACAGATAGTGTTTGGTCGCTTGTTTGCTGATTTTTTTTCTACACTCTCCATAATGTTTAATGAAGAATGGAGGTATAACTACTTGTTTGCCAAAAATTTTTTCGGCAATGCACAATGTTCGATATGTGAACATACGATGAAACGCCTACGTAAATATTATTTAATATTATTATTTATTTAATTTATTATTTAATTTATTATTATTTGAATATTATTTTTGTCATAGTGAATATGAAAATATAATTAATGTCGGAAGAAAATCCCTACTTTTAGATTAAAAAAGACATTTTATGAAAAATGGATTCTCGATTTTGAAGAATCCAAAATTCAAGAAGGCAATGATTGTTTTTTAAAAAGAAAAGCGTCATATGTTGTTGCTGCTGGACTTGCAAAACGTTGCCGTCCATTTGAAGATGGATGCTTTGGTAAAAGGGGTGAAGAAATGATCAAAATAATAAATGATATTCCCCTGTCCGCTCGAACTATTTCCCGACGAACAGAAAATATCAGTGCAATCATCCATTCAAACATTAAAAACAGAATTATTAATTGCAAATATTTCTCTATTTGCTTGGATGAAGGCACTGATGTCAATAATGTAGCTCAGTTGCTCATCTATGTCAGAACTGTTAACAATAATTTTGAAACACACGAAGAAATGTTAACGATGGTTGCTTTACATGGCAATGTAGAGGCAAATGCAGTTGGAGTTGATGGTTTGGATTCCAGATTTAATAAAATTCTCCTACCACAACTACTTCCACATATAACGTTCATTTTTAATAAGATATTAACAACAAACATTTAACCTACTACGTGGACGAATGCTAAAATCATTCCAATACCAGAAACTAATATTGATTACAGGCCAATAGATATATTACCATTCTGTCAAAGGCCTTTGAACGGCTTATAGATAATCAAATCAGTCAGTTCTTGAATGATTTAAAATTTGCTAACGAATCGGCAGTCAGGATTTCGTAACTGCACTAGTGTACATTGCCGAAGACATAAGGAAAGAGGTGGAAAATGGAAATCTACATTTTTGGTGCTTTTGGGTCACTCTAAAGCATTTCATGCGGTTGATAAAAACACGCTTCTAATTAAGTCATAGCTTACCAACAGATATCAGCATGTCGTAACTAAACTACAATATCAAATTATTTGCCAGTATTACGTGGTGTTCCACAAGGATAGTTGGTCCACTCCTATTTTCATTATACTCAAATGATCTCCCAGATAAACTTCAATACAGCAAGGTCAGAATGTATGCTGACGATGTCCAACTTCACATCAGTTGTAACCTTGAATCAATGTGTTAGCACTCTAAACCAGGACTTACATCGCATTTTTTTATGGGCTACGGCTAATGGTCTTGGATTAAATCCCAATAAGTTGAAGTGCCTTACTATTAAAAAACAACCAAGTAATTGAGATAATAGAGTCGGCTAAGAACCTCGGAATATTTTTCAATAACACTCTTACTTAGTCAAACCATATAAATTATACATGCATATTCTATGTTACGAAAACTCTTGCAAACTCAATATTGTACTCCAGTTAAAATTAGGATATTTCTAGCCAAAACGTATGTAATGCCCTTATTGTTATACAGTTGTGAACTTTTTGCCAATTGCGATACGCATAGTAGACGGAAAATGAACGTGGTATTTAATAATATTGTGCGTTATGTACATATATGTCTGTAAAGATATGACCATATCTCTTCTTTTTCTATTCAACTTTATGGTATTAGCTTTGATAATCTACCGCCAGCCAAAACATCTTTATAAACGTCTGAATTTCTCGAGATCTAATAGGGGCAGAAAACTTATATCTTTTGGACATCATAGCCTAGTGTCTGAGTGACAATTCTTCATACATGATATCCGTCTTTGGAACTTAATTCAAACTATCAGTAACGAACATCAGTTCAAAAAAAAAACATTTTTAATCATTTCTCACAATGATGTTTTTATGATCAATTAAATAACTTAGATATTGTTTTTTGATTGCTTGTTTTAATGAAGTGTTACATGTATGTAATTAAAATTTAAATTATATATTTTTCCAACTACATATAAATGGAGTGTATTTTGCAAATATAGAAGCAGAGCCAAGAGAACTGTACGTAGAATTAAAATAAACTTATTTTGGAAAAATATTCGATGGTGTCAATTCTAATGACATGTGGAATCGATTAAGATTTTTCTGGTACTGGAAATTCAATTCCTGACAATGTTGATTTAGATGATGATCAAGTGAATAAAAATTTTTTGGATGGCTTTAGCATTGGTTATGTACTTGACTATATACATTTTGAAGGACCAGATCAAATATTTTCCTTTGAATGTATTGCTATATCTGAGTTGTTTACAGCTTTCAACATTATTGAGTTAAATTTTTAAAGAAGATTTTTCCTATATTCACATCTTTCCTATACTCACATTTTAATGCCGATTCCTAAAATGGGTACATCATATGATGTGAGCAATTTAAGACCTATAAGTATTTTATCTATATTGTCAAAAGTATTTGAGCATGTTATAGGGACACAAATTTTACAGCATACTGAATGACTTAATTGGTTAAATGATCGGCAAACAGGTTATCGACGGGGCTGTAATTCGGCTTCCACACTTATAGGAATTATGGATTCTATTATAAAACTTCAAGCTCGAATAAAAACTCGCCAAGAAATAGCAAATGCTCCAGACCACTTTTGTGGCAAAAAAAACTAGGTCATGAAATTTGATGTAATTTTTTTCAACTTTGAGAAATTGATTAATATCATAATTTTTTTTTGGTCTCTATACTTATAAGTACTCAGCTCAGAAATATTTTTTTATTATCTCGTTGTTAACCTATTGCGCATTGAGACCGAATTGGGAAATTTTCTTGATAAAATTTTGAAAACTCATTTTCAAGTTTTAAAAAATTTTCTTAAACATATTTAAAATACTGGATCTGGCACTTTAAGGTTGTGTCAAATGCATGTTACAGATTAACTGTGTGAATTTTTAAGTAAAGCCCTACGTCGGAATTTTTCTGACATGGATTTTATTTTTGCGGATTTCGAGAAAAATGGGATTTTTCAAATATTCTGTAAATGTACTCTTTCTAAATACTTTGTATCAAAAATTCATCACTTTTCTACTTTTAAAAGTTATATTTTATCTTAATAGCCTAGGGCTTCTAAGCAAAATAATACGACCCCACTATACCTTTTGGAATTGGGGTCACATATGACCCCAAACTAATAAAAGATAATTTATTCAAAACATTCTAATATTTTGTAAGTGCTGTTGAATTTTTAGATGCGACGCACAAAATATAATAACCAAATAATCCATTGTGATATATCTTTGGTTTAATTATCGCTCGCGAATATCAATTGAAACAAGTAAGAAAATTATAGTCGGTCTAGACCGACCATACGATACCCTATACCATGGTTTAGAAATCCTATCTCTTCGGTCCAACTAACTGGATATAGAAAATAAGCAAAAACCAAATTTGAGTGGCATTGTTATTAATTTTTTTTGGCTGTAGATATGAAAAAGCTCATATTTGGTAAAGTCACTTATATTTTGAAAAAATATACACAAACCAAATTTGAGAAAAATCTATGCAATTTTTTTTTTTTTATAGATTTAAGTGAAGATCTGGAAGCAGCTCTATATGGGGCCTATGACTAAGAATTGTCCAATAGGGATTTTTTTTGAACTACTGATTAATGGATACAATAAACACATACAAACCCAATTTTACTAGATCTATATGATAATTTGGATCTTATGGCAATTTATTTCGATTTCATAGGGGTCATTTCTATGGGGGACTAGGTCTGAAAATGGTCCGATTTTCACCAATAAAAGCTTATATACCAAGTTTTATCAAAATATATTCATATTTGCGACCTGTAGTTTGATTACAAGGTTTACATGAACACACAGACGGACGGACGGACGAACATTGTTAAAACGACTCAGAAAGTGATTCTGAGCCGTTCGGTATAATAAAAGATGGGTCTAGGTCAAATGTTTTTGGTAGTTACAAACAGCAGCACAAACTCATTATACCCAAACCACATAGTGGTATAGAGTATAACAAGAGAACTGGATGGCTTGTATTATTATAGTATATAGTATATAATATATAGTATGTAGTATAATGCTCCGCAGCATTATATTATATTATATTAATTTTTATAATTATTTTGTGAGTTTTAATTAAAACTTGAAATTTTTTTTATTTTTTCAATTTTTTTTTTTTTATTTTTTCAATTTGTTTTTATTTTATATATTTTTTTTTATTTTATATATATTTGATATACAGTAGTCCCCGCTTAAGTGCGCAACGCAAAATGCACAGTTTTTTGCTCACTAAAGCAGGGAATCATTTAAGCGGAACCCCTGATAAATGCGCATGTGACGCATTTAAAAAACCTCGCATAAATGCGTCAATACTCATTAAATCGATTTTTTTGGACTATTTAAACAATAATTTATTTAGTTAAAAAAAAAAAACAATTCATTCTTTTTGCAGATGATATTGGGCAAGCATATTTATGACTTAAATCATTTTTACTTTCTTTTTTGTAGAATCTTTTATTAATTGCATTTTTTCTTTTAAAGTTAAAGTTTTCTTTTTTATTCCACTCATATTTCGCTTTTGATGTGTATACGCGTAGTGTGGTAAATTTCTATTTCACAATACAATCACATGTGAGCACACATGTTACGCTGTGAGCCGTAAGACAAATCCTTGTGACTTATGATTGTATTGGTGAAAAATTATGATATAAAATTGTTTTAGCTAACTCAACAACACTTTGCTGGAAAACGACAAAAATTTCACAATATAAACGTATAACATATACATACGTGACTTCATTCGTATTCGGTTTTTATGTATGAGTTTTTAAAATCCAAAAATTTTCAATCAATATAATGCGTTCTATATAATGTTTTTTTTTACATTAATATATATATTTAGATCTCGTCTTGGACAGTGTATTGTTTTTTAATAGTGAAATAATTTGTTTAAAAAATATCAAAAACTGATTGTACTACGGAAATACATGCTTCAGTAATATTTGGTGTTTTGTTTTACTATAAAATACAACCCTGTAAGTATGCAAGTTCAAATAAATTAGTTACACGTTAACTAAAATCAAACAAACAAATTTCGCTGAAGAAGCATTGTCATTGCCAAGTTTTTTTCAATACAAGTCGCAATGGGTCGTAAAGGCAAAAATACTTCGTTGGAGCAGAGAAAATTTGTGATTTTTCATTACGAAAAAGGCAAAAAATGTAAATATATTGCTGAAATATTGAATATGAAGGCTAATACTGTCGGTGACATTGTCCGAAGATATAAAAACGAGGATCGAATTGATTTTAAAAAACAGACTGGTCAACCAAAAAAACTTACTGAGATGGAAGAGCGCCGCATTGTAAGAAAAATCAAGGTTATCCCACGCTTAAGTGCTCCTGAAATTGTTACTGAAGTAAGGGCGCAATTTGGAGATATAATATCAGAATCAACAATACGTCGTACCATCAAAAAACAAGGATTCAATGGCCGAGTTGCCCGAAAAAGCCTTTCGTGAATTTAAAAACAAGAATCATCGGCTAAAATTTGCTAAGGAACATATCAGAAAGGATATAACCTGGTTGGAGGACGTCGTTTTCCTCGATGAAAGCAAGTTTAACTTATTTGGAAGTGACGGAAAACTATGTTGTGGCGGAAACCGAATGACGAGTTGAAAGGCAAAAATATAACTCCGACAGTTAAACACGGAGGAGGAATGGTCGTGGTGTGGGGTTGTATATCAGCGAAAGGAGTTGGAAGACTAGTGTTGAAGGTATAATGAACAAGGACCATTATTCAAAAATTTTGAGAGAAAATTTAAAACAATTTGCGGAAAAATGGGAATTTCATCAACCTTCAAATTGTATCAGGACAACGATCCTAAGCATAAAGCCCACGTTGTCCGTGAATGGTTGCTTTATAATTCCCCAAAAGTGATTTATACGCCCGCCCAATCCCCTGACATGAATAGTATAGATAATTTATGGGACCATTTAGATCGCCGTGTTCGTCAGCATCCTGTTTCTTCGAAAAGTGAACTCAAAAAAAAGGCTGCAGGAAGAATGGGAAAAACCAGTGTTGATTATTTACAAAAAATCGTTTATAACATGCCAAACCGTCTTTCTGAGGTTATAAAAAATAAGGGCTATGCAACAATATATTAATTTATTTTCTTTTTTTGGCTGGCGTTTTAAAACTTGCGGGGCCCTTAATTTATTTTATGCTTTTTTGGGAAAAAATCTTTTAGTTTTTTTGCGAATCGTTTTTTCTGCCCATTTTTGAGCCAGGGTATTTTTTTAATATATGCAATTTATTTGTCCGTACTTCCGCACTTTTTCCGTCCTCTTGCACTTTAGCATGGAAAACTCCTCGAGGACCCGTGCTGCTCCGCAGCATTAGGATAGACTATGTATGAGAGGGTGTAATTATTACATAAAAATATTTTACAGTACTTCCTTCCAGACAATATTAGCCGACGCACAGCCCTTAGGCTTAATTTCTACCTTTAAATTTCTGAATGTTCTTCCTCGAGATAAAGCACAGTAATAACAGTACAGTAATACCAAAATATGCGGGAGAAGTTAACGTACAGAAAAACAACATCAGAATTTGGCCGGAGAAGTTAACGAACAGTAATAGCAAAATATGCCAAGAGAAGTTAACGTACAGTAATACCAAAATATGCCAAGAGAAGTTAACGGACAGTAATATGAAAATATGCCAAGAGAAGTTAACGTACAGTAAAAGTAAAGTTGGGTGTCCACGCATAACTTTCCTCAAACCCAACGAATTTAAGCTGTTAATAGCTCAAAAGAAAGAGCTTGATCCACTGAGTGTTCTTAGACTTATGTCAACATTAATTACGTTAATTAGAACTCCAGTTATAGAGGTTTGAGTGAAGGAAAATATTGAAAAAACCTTAAATAAAGTATAACTTAAGTAACGTGGGAGCTGAGTAAATTCCAATGATTGATGACATATCTGTGTCTAAATACCCGTCATTTAAAAAAAATGAAGGAAATCGGCCGGATAGAAAGGCCAGACGGACTGACTTTAGTTTTCATAAATTCTTTTAATATATGAGATACCCTATACCACTATGTTGTTTGGGTATAATGACTTTGTGCTGCTGTTTGTAACTGCTAAAAATACTTGACCTAGACCCACCTTTTGCTATACCGACCGGCTCAGAATCACTTTCTGAGTCGATTTAGCGATGTCCGTCCATCCGTCTGTGTGTCCATGTAAACCATCTAATCAAACTACAGGTCGCAAATATGAATATGTTTTGATGATATTTCGTATATAAGATTTTATTGGCCATAGGATGAACGCTATTGAAATTGGTCAATTTCGGTCCATGTTCAGACCTAGTAGCCATACAAATGGCCCCTATAAAATCGACAGAAATTGTCATAAGATCCAAATTATCATATAGATCTCAATCAAATTGAGTTTGTATGTTTTTATTATATTTATTAATCAGTAGTCCAAAAATAATCCCTATGGGGCAATTCTTAGTCATAGGCCCCATATGGAGCTGCTTCCCGATCATCACTTAAATCTATCAAAAAACAAAAATATTGCACAGATTTTTCTCAAACTTGGTTTGTATATATTTTTTCAAAATATAAGTGACTTTACCAAATATGGTCAGGAACGGTACATTTTTCGACCCAGAGCGCACATAAATATAGCACCTCGTATGAACTTTTTCATATCTGCAGCCAAAAAAAATAATAACAATGCAACTCAAATTTTGTTTTATTTTGTTCAATATTACCCAAATTTTCTGGAAATGAGATACTCAAAATGAGATACTATCAATAGTTTCGGCAATATTCATAAAGTTTTTCCGAAAAAACCATTTTTTGATGTAAAATTTAAATATTTTTGTTGTTTTAAAATTCATAAAAAATTAAAAACATCAAAATTGCTCTTTTTAATCGTAGGTTAAAAACATAGATACGTTGCAGATAAAACAAGCCATATTTAATTAAAATCGATTAACAAGTTGTGATTTTATTTACAATTTAGTGATGGTATCTCATTTTGATAAAAAATTTCTAGATTAAATTTTGTTCAATATTTCCCAAATTTTCTGGATTACTGTAAGTAAATTTTTTTTTCTCTTCAACAGATTGAATTTATATCATCCAATGACGAAATGTCTGAATAGTAAATTTAAATCCACTAAATAAGTATACGTTAAACAGCTTTTAATTTTTTTTCTCTCTTTTTCTTCTAATTCATATGTTTTTAAATATTATTCAGTGGAATATTCGTGGATATTGCACAAATTATACGAATTTGAAACTTTTAATATCAGAAACAAATCCAGATATTATATGTTTGCAAGAAACAAAAATTAAAAACAATTATAGCCCAATTACACCTAAAACATATATTGGCTACTTTTTCAATCCTAACACAGCAGCCAAACAGGGAACAGCTATTCTTATAAGAAAAATTTACCACATAAATTTCTACTTATAGAACAGTCACTTAATGTTGTTGGTCTAGAAATAACTACATCCATAACATTTACCATCTTTTCACTCTACCTTCCACCACAAGATCCAATTTCAAAATCAATGCTAGCCAATCTTATTAACAACATTAACACCCCAATTTTTTTATGGTTGATTTTAATGCATGGAATCCGCTCTGGGGTTCCCCCTCATCCAACAAAAAGGGCATAATTATAGAAAAAATTTTAATGGACTCAAACCTCGTTACTTTAAATGATGGTTCAGCAACTCATCTTAGTACTCGTAATACGTTTACACATATTGATCTTCCAATTGCTTCATTTTTTATCACACCCATGTGCAGGTGGAAAATCATTAACGACCTTTATAATAGCGACCACTTTCCCATTGTTACCCAACTTCTCATTAACTATAATGTCAATCAGCCCACTCTAACGAAGTTCAATACCGAAAAGGCCAATTGGGCTGTTTTTCAAAATAAAATTTCTCAATATTGCGAAGAAATAAACATCTCCGACAATGTAAACAAAGAGGCAGCCTCAATGAGAAAAACATCAACTTTTCACAAAGTTTTCAAAAAGAAAAATCAGTTACATTATTATCTCTTGAAGTTAAAACCTGCTCTACTAAATCCAAAGAATTAGAGCAACCATTTCCTATGCCAGAATTATCATACAGCTTTAACACATCTTAAGGTAAAACTCCAGGTTTCGATAAAACAAATTACGCAATGCTCCAACATGTACCAATTTCGTTAAAAACGCATATTTTAAAATTTTTTAACCTAATATTCAACCTAGGCACAATTCCACAGTTTTTGAAAACTGCATCAGTAGTTGCCATTTATAAAAATGATAAACCAATAAACAATATTGACTCCTGTCGTCCTATATATCTTCTCCCTTGTACCACAAAACTTCTAGAGAAAATGATTTCAAGGCGACTAATGTGGTTCATTAAAAAGCATAAACTTTTATCAAAAAATCAAATTGGTTTTGAATCAGGTCTGAGTACAACAGATGCCCTTTTGTACCTAGACCATATAATATGCAATAACCGCTCAACTATAAAACACACCCCAATTTTGGCAATCGATTTTATTAAAGCTTTTGACAGAATTGGTGTACACATTGTAGTTAAAAAACTCGTTAATTGGCCCATAGGTCCCAAGACGTTTAAGTTTATTAAATCCTTATTAACAAACAGAAAATTTACGGTTCGGGTTAATAATACATATTCCAACATATTCTTATTATACAATGGTATCCCACAAGGATCTCCACTGTCGGTAACCCTTTTTATTATTACTTTCGACGACTTGAGTCGTATTGTAAGCAGTAATAAAAAGGTTGATCACTGTATCTATGCTGACGACTTTTATGTCATAGCAAAAGATCAATCAAATGATAAAATTAAGCACGAATTCTCACAGACTTTGCGGGCTATTGATAACTGGTCCAAAACCTCAGATGCAGATGTGTCGTTTGAAAAAACGAGTCACCTGCATATCTGTAAAAAACGCAACTGTAGATAACTGTAAAATTTTAGGCTTGAATATTGACAGTAAATATAGCTTTAAAAACCATTGTAAATATCTTTAAAAAAATTTAACCAATAGATTAAATATAATATAATATCTGTCATCACCTAAGAGTTGTATGCATACTAACAGTTTACGTAGATTAGTAAAATCAACCATCATTGGGAAGATCGACTATGGCCTCATAATATACAGCAAGGCTGCGAAATCAGCTTTCCAACCAGTCCAAAATATTCTTAACGCCGCTATTAGAGTAAGTCTAAGAGCATTTAGAACGACGCCTATTAAAAACTTACAAGCTGAAGCAGGATTTGAACCTCTTCGAATTCACACCAACAAATTAAAACTAAGATTAATTCACAAAGTTTTTTGCACCAAATCGTCACTGCTACACAAACATACGTCGTTACTGAATAAAAGAAAAAATGAGCTTAAATATCCATCTACTCTAGCCCACATGGTTAAATTAGCAAAGAAATTTAACATACAAAAATACAAGCCACCACTGGAGAACCACCCACCCTGGCACTTAGATGAAACTATCTTCCTAAAAAATCTTCAAAGTTTTAATAAAAATAACACATCACCAAATATTTTTAAATCGCTAAACATGGAAGTGATCTCTACGTATAAAAATGATAACTGGGAATTCCTCTTCACAGATGGATCAAAAATACCAAATTCCGTAGGATTTGCCGTGACCAATGACATAGGTTTTACACAAGTTAAGGGAATATTACCACCAAATGCCAACATATTTGAGGCGGAGGCCAAAGCAATCCTAGAAGCACTTAAATTACCAAAATCAGCTACAAGTAAATACGTGATCTGCACTGATAGCCGTTCTGTCGTTGATGCTTCTCTTAATCCTCGAAACAAAAATGAAATAATTATCTCTATCCAACAGTTACTAATCGAACTTAAGAGGAAAGAAAAAATACTGGGGATACCAAGTCACATTGGAATTATGGGCAACGAAGCTGCAGACTCAGCAGCAAAAGCTACCCATAAACAGCCAACATATATTTACATATTCCCAACAAAAAATTTCATCTCAAGGTGTACAATATCAAACCTAAATGTCTCCACTCACCAAAAATGGAGCAGATACAACCATACTTACCATTCCATTAACCCCGGCAAAGAACCAACTATCCTCCCAATCTTAACCAACTTACACAAAAACAAATGTTTTACAAGGCTTCGCTTGACACATACCAGACTTACGCACCAATATTTGATCTCTAAAGAACCTCCACCATTATGCTCTTACTGTAATATCGCAACTTTAACCATAACTCACCTTCTTTCAGAATGCCAGAACCTTCACATCATCCGCTTAAGAATATGCAAAACAGCCAATATCATAGACCTACTAAAATGTCCCTCAATGGATAATATAAATAAAACATGAATTCTTACAATACCTTCATTTACAAAAAGAAATTTAACATACTTTTAAGTAATTTAAACTTATCAAAATACCATTTTTTTTATAATCATAAGCCGATAGCCTAAGTTGCTAGTGCTTTAGACTTAAGATTATTGTAATTTTAATTATATTAAATTTCTAAATAATAATAATAATATTGCTCTAATTAAAAAATAGTGTAGAAATAACTTGGAGGTAATTTAGCTGTGGATTTTCATATATTTTTTATTTAACCAAATCGGACAAACCGTTCTTGAGTTAAGCTAAAATATGTGGTGAAGCCTCCTTCATTTTTTAAATAGCGGTTTATCGCGAGAACCAGAGTCAATCCACAAAAAGTGAATTATAGACTAAGGTCTTCATCAGCATATGTAGCAAAATTGACTAACAATACCTATGCCGCAGAATTAGTGTTGCCCTGTGTTATCATTACGTTTCAACATGGGAATAACAAACTTATATGTTAAAATGTCTACATTTGGATCCACCTTAGACTTAATAAATGAATCGACATTTTCAGTAGTTGAAAAACATTTTTTTTAAGGAGGTACAGCTCTTAGCGTAATATTTATAGTTTAACAATTGTGGAAAACGGAAACAGGATGATTTAAGGTAGTTTAAGGTTAATATATGGTAATATCTGTATAGCTAGTGGAATATCAGGATCCTAAATATTATTAATTATGGAAACTGGGGTATGGAATAACAAGAAGTAACAGAAACCGGAGTTGTTATTGTTAAATTTGTGTTGTTGTTAAAATAGTAGAGAAAATGCACTTGATTGTTCGTTTTTAAGTTTTGTTTTCTTATTTAAATATCTAGTGCTATTATTGTGTTTTAACTAAGCTTTGTCTATTCCTTTTTATGCTTTATTCTATTTAATTTATAATTTTTATGTTTGTAGTGTTAATTTTATTGATTGCAATTATTTCAAAAATTGTTTGTTATAAATTTAGTGTTAGTAAGATAGCTTTTTGAATTTAGTTGCGTAAAGTCACACTAACAACATTTTTTCGAAGTTCCGTTATTATGGGGCTAACATGAGTAACAGATCGAAAGTTTTATTCAACCACCTAACAAAATATCGCAAAATAATATTTTTGAACTTTAAATTTCTTTACTGATATATTATATAATGCACGTAGTTTTACATTTAAGCTGACGACATAGAAATAAGAAACGAGAGACTCATCTAGAATTATTCTGTCCCACAATAAAAATCGTTAAATATTGTGATAAAAATTACTAAAAGTAAGTTCTATTAGTGAACACAATGTGTAACTAAAGTATACACATTATTTATTTTATAACTTTTTGTTCCACCTATTTTACAATTTAATACTATATAAATAACGTTTTGCTTAAACTTCTGACACCTGTCATCTAGATGGCGTCTTCAGCAGACATACGTAATTACTAAAAGATGGTCAGAGAATCCGATTATCAAACATAACTTAAACATACCTGCCAAACAATATCCACAAGCTGATTCTCCATCTGGATGTTTTTCACGCATATGTATTTCCAAAGTTTCTTGGTATTTGTAATGCCAATTGCATTGTGGACATTTTAACGTTTTACATGAATTCCGCGTTGACATTTGTACGTTGCTATTTAAGCGCGCTGAATTTAAAATCATTTCGCATCTAAATTGCCAAAAACAAAAGACAAAAAAAATTAATATATACACATAATTTTTTTTTTTTTTTTAATTTAGTGAAAAGTTCGAGAGGTCGTTTAATTCGAATTTGTAATAATTTCTTACACATATGTACAAGC
The DNA here is from genome assembly GCA_963682025.1 of Cordilura impudica. Classification (NCBI taxonomy): domain Eukaryota; kingdom Metazoa; phylum Arthropoda; class Insecta; order Diptera; family Scathophagidae; genus Cordilura; species Cordilura impudica. The sequence continues at coordinate 12,688 of CAVMKG010000270.1, read as the reverse complement.
AAAGCTAAGATCCTTTGCATTATGTATTGATGTTCAACAGTTATCCCCGTCATACTTTGCTAAGTCATTAAATGTGTATCTCGCTATCATAGTACACCCGATATATGATAAAAAAGAAAATTCTGTACTTTTCCTCTCGTTCCCATTTTATACCTGCCTAATCGAAAGAGTGTCAGATTTAAAAGCGTTTAGAAGTATTTGTTTGTCGCTCTGTATAAACAATTTTAACAATCTTTATAATCTCATCGCATTTGGAAGGATTCGGATTAAATTGAAAATAAATTGTGTTACAAATATCAATGTATGCATGTCGCCGATTTCATAAAATTCATTTGCATTTTATAATATACAATCACAATATAGAATCAGATATTAGTGACAAACAATACCACTGTAAAAACATCCGTTTTTCAATATCAAAAATAACGCCTGTTGCAACTCTATTACTTGTTATACTTGCTAAAATTTTTACTACAGCGCCTTTTGTCAAATAACTCACACTAATAAAGAAAAATGTTATCAAAAATAAATTTAATAATTAGCATAACTTTGATATAATTGATATGGATTGCCTAAATAACAATTGCAATATCAAAGGAATTGAGCGTATGGTATCCTGCTGGTTGTGCTTATGAAACTACCATTTAAAATTCAGTGACCTAAAGGCACGAGATGTGGATTCTCTTGTTGATCTTAGAAAATTCCTTTAATGGACTTGCCCTCGCTTTATAAAATTAAAAGAAATTGTTTACTAAATATCAAAATTTAGATAAATTTACCAATACACCACTTTTTTCATCTTCAAAACGTATAGAGCACTTAATAAATCTTCAACTGTATATCTAAGATACTGTTCTTCTTAAAAATTAAAAATTTAAAAATTAAAAATACAAAATACAAAATTCAAAATTAAAAATTAAAAATTGAAAATTAAAAATTAAAAATTAAAAAATTAAAAATTAAAAATTAAAAAGCAAAAATCAAAAACTTAAAATAAAATATTATTAATTTAAAATTTTAAATTCAAAATTAAAAGAAATACTAAACATCAAAATTTTGATAAATTTACCAATACAGCACTTCTTTCATCTCCAAAACGTAAAAAAAACAGCTAATAAATCTTCAACTGTACATGTAAGATACTGTACTTCTTAAAAATTAAAAATTTCAAATTTCAAATTAAAAATTACAAATTAAAAATTAAAAATTAAAAATTAAAATTAAAATTAAAATTAAAATTATAATTATAATTAAAATTAAAATTAAAATTAAAATAAAATTAAAATTAAAATTAAAATTAAAATTAAAATTAAAATTAAAATTAAAATTAAAATTAAAATTAAAATTAAAATTAAAATTAAAATTAAAATTAAAATTAAAATTAAAATTAAAATTAAAATTAAAATTAAAATTAAAATTAAAATTAAAATTAAAATTAAAATTAAAATTAAAATTAAAATTAAAATTAAAATTAAAATTAAAATTAAAATTAAAATTAAAATTAAAATTAAAATTAAAATTAAAATTAAAATTAAAATTAAAATTAAAATTAAAATTAAAATTAAAATTAAAATTAAAATTAAAATTAAAATTAAAATTAAAATTAAAATTAAAATTAAAATTAAAATTAAAATTAAAATTAAAATTAAAATTAAAATTAAAATTAAAATTAAAATTAAAATTAAAATTAAAATTAAAATTAAAATTAAAATTAAAATTAAAATTAAAATTAAAATTAAAATTAAAATTAAAATTAAAATTAAAATTAAAATTAAAATTAAAATTAAAATTAAAATTAAAATTAAAATTAAAATTAAAATTAAAATTAAAATTAAAATTAAAATTAAAATTAAAATTAAAATTAAAATTAAAATTAAAATTAAAATTAAAATTAAAATTAAAATTAAAATTAAAATTAAAATTAAAATTAAAATTAAAATTAAAATTAAAATTAAAATTAAAATTAAAATTAAAATTAAAATTAAAATTAAAATTAAAATTAAAATTAAAATTAAAATTAAAATTAAAATTAAAATTAAAATTAAAATTAAAATTAAAATTAAAATTAAAATTAAAATTAAAATTAAAATTAAAATTAAAATTAAAATTAAAATTAAAATTAAAATTAAAATTAAAATTAAAATTAAAATTAAAATTAAAATTAAAATTAAAATTAAAATTAAAATTAAAATTAAAATTAAAATTAAAATTAAAATTAAAATTAAAATTAAAATTAAAATTAAAATTAAAATTAAAATTAAAATTAAAATTAAAATTAAAATTAAAATTAAAATTAAAATTAAAATTAAAATTAAAATTAAAATTAAAATTAAAATTAAAATTAAAATTAAAATTAAAATTAAAATTAAAATTAAAATTAAAATTAAAATTAAAATTAAAATTAAAATTAAAATTAAAATTAAAATTAAAATTAAAATTAAAATTAAAATTAAAATTAAAATTAAAATTAAAATTAAAATTAAAATTAAAATTAAAATTAAAATTAAAATTAAAATTAAAATTAAAATTAAAATTAAAATTAAAATTAAAATTAAAATTAAAATTAAAATTAAAATTAAAATTAAAATTAAAATTAAAATTAAAATTAAAATTAAAATTAAAATTAAAATTAAAATTAAAATTAAAATTAAAATTAAAATTAAAATTAAAATTAAAATTAAAATTAAA
>CAVMKG010000270.1:0-5000 GCA_963682025.1 Cordilura impudica | reverse complement strand
TTAAAATTAAAATTAAAAAAAATTAAAATTAAAATTAAAATTAAAATTAAAATTAAAATTAAAATTAAAATTAAAATTAAAATTAAAATTAAAATTAAAATTAAAATTAAAATTAAAATTAAAATTAAAATTAAAATTAAAATTAATTAAAATTAAAATTAAAATTAAAATTAAAATTAAAATTAAAATTAAAATTAAAATTAAAATTAAAATTAAAATTAAAATTAAAATTAAAATTAAAATTAAAAATTAAAATTAAAATTAAAATTAAAATTAAAATTAAAATTAAAATTAAAATTAAAATTAAAATTAAAATTAAAATTAAAATTAAAATTAAAATTAAAATTAAAATTAAAATTAAAATTAAAATTAAAATTAAAATTAAAATTAAAATTAAAATTAAAATTAAAATTAAAATTAAAATTAAAATTAAAATTAAAATTAAAATTAAAATTAAAATTAAAATTAAAATTAAAATTAAAATTAAAAATTAAAATTAAAATTAAAATTAAAATTAAAATTAAAATTAAAATTAAAATTAAAATTAAAATTAAAATTAAAATTAAAATTAAAAATTAAAATTAAAATTAAAATTAAAATTAAAATTAAAATTAAATTAAAATTAAAATTAAAATTAAAATTAAAATTAAAATTAAAATTAAAATTAAATTAAAATTAAAATTAAAATTAAAATTAAAATTAAAATTAAAATTAAAATTAAAATTAAAATTAAAATTAAAATTAAAATTAAAATTAAAATTAAAATTAAAATTAAAATTAAAATTAAAATTAAAATTAAAATTAAAATTAAAATTAAAATTAAAATTAAAATTAAAATTAAAATTAAAATTAAAATTAAAATTAAAATTAAAATTAAAATTAAAATTAAAATTAAAATTAAAATTAAAATTAAAATTAAAATTAAAATTAAAATTAAAATTAAAATTAAATTAAAATTAAAATTAAAATTAAAATTAAAATTAAAATTAAAATTAAAATTAAAATTAAAATTAAAATTAAAATTAAAATTAAAATTAAAATTAAAATTAAAATTAAAATTAAAATTAAAATTAAAATTAAAATTAAAATTAAAATTAAAATTAAAATTAAATAAATTAAAATTAAAATTAAAATTAAAATTAAAATTAAAATTAAAATTAAAATTAAAATTAAAATTAAAATTAAAATTAAAATTAAAATTAAAATTAAAATTAAAATTAAAATTAAAATTAAAATTAAAATTAAAATTAAAATTAAAATTAAAATTAAAATTAAAATTAAAATTAAAATTAAAATTAAAATTAAAATTAAAATTAAAATTAAAATTAAAATTAAAATTAAAATTAAAATTAAAATTAAAATTAAAATTAAAATTAAAATTAAAATTAAAATTAAAATTAAAAATTAAAATTAAAATTAAAATTAAAATTAAAATTAAAATTAAAATTAAAATTAAAATTAAAATTAAAATTAAAATTAAAATTAAAATTAAAATTAAAATTAAAATTAAAATTAAAATTAAAATTAAAATTAAAATTAAAATTAAAATTAAAATTAAAATTAAAATTAAAATTAAAATTAAAATTAAAATTAAAATTAAAATTAAAATTAAATTAAAATTAAAATTAAAATTAAAATTAAAATTAAAATTAAAATTAAAATTAAAATTAAAATTAAAATTAAAATTAAAATTAAAATTAAAATTAAAATTAAAATTAAAATTAAAATTAAAATTAAAATTAAAATTAAAATTAAAATTAAAATTAAAATTAAAATTAAAATTAAAATTAAATTAAAATTAAAATTAAAATTAAAATTAAAATTAAAATTAAAATTAAAATTAAAATTAAAATTAAAATTAAAATTAAAATTAAAATTAAAATTAAAATTAAAATTAAAATTAAAATTAAAATTAAAATTAAAATTAAAATTAAAATTAAAATTAAAATTAAAATTAAAATTAAAATTAAAATTAAAATTAAAATTAAAATTAAAATTAAAATTAAAATTAAAATTAAAATTAAAATTAAAATTAAAATTAAAATTAAAATTAAAATTAAAATTAAAATTAAAATTAAAATTAAAATTAAAATTAAAATTAAAATTAAAATTAAAATTAAAATTAAAATTAAAATTAAAATTAAAATTAAAATTAAAATTAAAATTAAAATTAAAATTAAAATTAAAATTAAAATTAAAATTAAAATTAAAATTAAAATTAAAATTAAAATTAAAATTAAAATTAAAATTAAAATTAAAATTAAAATTAAAATTAAAATTAAAATTAAAATTAAAATTAAAATTAAAATTAAAATTAAAATTAAAATTAAAATTAAAATTAAAATTAAAATTAAAATTAAAATTAAAATTAAAATTAAAATTAAAATTAAAATTAAAATTAAAATTAAAATTAAAATTAAAATTAAAATTAAAATTAAAATTAAAATTAAATTAAAATTAAAATTAAAATTAAAATTAAAATTAAAATTAAAATTAAAATTAAAATTAAAATTAAAATTAAAATTAAAATTAAAATTAAAATTAAAATTAAAATTAAAATTAAAATTAAAATTAAAATTAAAATTAAAATTAAAATTAAAATTAAAATTAAAATTAAAATTAAAATTAAAATTAAAATTAAAAATTAAAATTAAAATTAAAATTAAAATTAAAATTAAAATTAAAATTAAAATTAAAATTAAAATTAAATTAAAATTAAAATTAAAATTAAAATTAAAATTAAAATTAAAATTAAAATTAAAATTAAAATTAAAATTAAAATTAAAATTAAAATTAAAATTAAAATAAAATTAAAATTAAAATTAAAATTAAAATTAAAATTAAAATTAAAATTAAAATTAAAATTAAAATTAAAATTAAAATTAAAATTAAAATTAAAATTAAAATTAAAATTAAAATTAAAATTAAAATTAAAATTAAAATTAAAATTAAAATTAAAATTAAAATTAAAATTAAAATTAAAATTAAAATTAAAATTAAAATTAAAATTAAAATTAAAATTAAAATTAAAATTAAAATTAAAATTAAAATTAAAATTAAAATTAAAATTAAAATTAAAATTAAAATTAAAATTAAAATTAAAATTAAAATTAAAAATTAAAATTAAAATTAAAATTAAAATTAAAATTAAAATTAAAATTAAAATTAAAATTAAAATTAAAATTAAAATTAAAATTAAAATTAAAATTAAAATTAAAATTAAAATTAAAATTAAAATTAAAATTAAAATTAAAATTAAAATTAAAATTAAAATTAAAATTAAAATTAAAATTAAAATTAAAATTAAAATTAAAATTAAAATTAAAATTAAAATTAAAATTAAAATTAAAATTAAAATTAAAATTAAAATTAAAATTAAAATTAAAATTAAAATTAAAATTAAATTAAAATTAAAATTAAAATTAAAATTAAAATTAAAATTAAAATTAAAATTAAAATTAAAATTAAAATTAAAATTAAAATTAAAATTAAAATTAAAATTAAAATTAAAATTAAAATTAAAATTAAAATTAAATTAAAATTAAAAATAAATTAAAATTAAAATTAAAATAAAATAAAATTAAAATTAAATTAAAATTAAAATTAAAATTAAAATTAAAATTAAAATTAAAATTAAATAAATTAAAATTAAATTAAAATTAAAATTAAAAAAATTAAAATTAAAATTAAAATTAAAATTAAAATTAAAATTAAAATTAAAATTAAAATTAAAATTAAAATAAAAATTAAAATTAAAATTAAAATTAAAATTAAAATTAAATTAAAATTAAAATTAAAATTAAAATTAAAATTAAAATTAAAATTAAAATTAAAATTAAAATTAAAATTTAAAATTAAAATTAAAATTAAAATTAAAATTAAAATTAAAATTAAATTAAAATTAAAATTAAAATTAAAATTAAAATTAAAATTAAAATTAAAATTAAAATTAAAATTAAAATTAAAATTAAAATTAAATTAAAATTAAAATTAAAATTAAAATAAAATTAAAATTAAAATTAAAATTAAAATTAAAATTAAAATTAAAATTAAAATTAAAATTAAAATTAAAATTAAAAATTAAAATTAAAATTAAAATTAAAATTAAAATTAAAATTAAAATTAAAATTAAAATTAAAATTAAAATTAAATTAAAATTAAAATTAAAATTAAAATTAAAATTAAAATTAAAATTAAAATTAAAATTAAAATTAAAATTAAAATTAAAATTAAAATTAAAATTAAAATTAAAATTAAAATTAAAATTAAAATTAAAATTAAAATTAAAATTAAATTAAAATTAAAATTAAAATTAAAATTAAAATTAAAATTAAAATTAAAAATTAAAATTAAATTAAAATTAAAATTTAAAATTAAAATTAAAATTAAATTTAAAATTAAAATTAAAATTAAAATTAAAATTAAATTAAAATTAAAATTAAAATTAAAATTAAAATTAAAATTAAAATTAAAATTAAATTTAAAATTAAAATTAAAATTAAAATTAAAATTAAAATTAAAATTAAAATTAAAATTAAAATTAAAATTAAATTAAAATTAAAATTAAAATTAAAATTAAAATTAAAATTAAAATTAAAATTAAAATTTAAAAATTAAAATTAAAATTAAAATTAAAATTAAAATTAAAAATTAAAATTAAAATTAAAATTAAAATTAAAATTAAAATTAAAATTAAAATTAAAATTAAAATTAAATTTAAAATTAAAATTAAAATTAAAATTAAAATTAAAATTAAAATTAAAATTAAAATTAAAATTAAAATTAAAATTAAAATTAAAATTAAAATTAAAATTAAAATTAAAATTAAAATTAAAATTAAAATTAAAATTAAAATTAAAATTAAAATTAAAATTAAAATTAAATTAAAATTAAAAATTAAAATTAAAAAAATTAAAAAAAAAAAAAATTAAAATTAAAATTAAAATTAAAATTAAAATTAAATTAAAATTAAAATTAAAATTAAAATTAAAATTAAAATT
>CAVMKG010000269.1:0-17102 GCA_963682025.1 Cordilura impudica | reverse complement strand
AGAGTGAGTTGAAAATTTCCACGTTTGAGAGAGGTCAGAGAGATCGTGAAGAAACGGCGATCCCAGTGTCCGTAGTCTTGTTCTGGATAGCGCCGGGCAGTGGCAGAGGAAGTGTTCTACGCTCTCAACCTCCTCCACATCCAAGCAGCTACGACAGAAAATCATTTGGACGAGACCTTAAGGCGCTCAGCGTGTCTCCCTATAAGGCAGTGCCCAGTAACAACAGCAACTACCGTTGAGATCTCCCCACGGGGGAGTGATAACAGCGCATTTGTGCGCTTTCGATTCAGAGCAGGCCAGATTTGTCTTGTGATCCTACCCGTTAATCCATTAGCCCATCTGTTATTCGTTATGCCAGCGCTGCGAAGCCGAAGTTCAAGCTTGCACGATTCCAGGGGTGTACCAACACATTCCAAATCCACTGGAACCTGTAAGGTAGTACCCTGTCTTGCAGCTCATCCGCTTTGCAGTTTCCCGGTATGTTCCTGTGCCCTGGGACCCATATGAGCCTTATGTCGAACTGCTTGGCCATCTCATTTAAGGACGTGCGGCAGCTAAAGGGCGGTTCTCGTTTTCAGGAACAATTGAGCGCATGGATTTTACCGCGGCTTGACTATCAGAATAGATGTTTGACTGCGGTCGTAGACAGAATATTCCGACCCAACAGTCAGCAACCTCCTTTATTGCCAGTACCTCTGCCTGATATACACTGCAGTGGTCTGGCAACCTTCGAGCCGGATTTAGTCCAAGCTCCCCTGAATGGACTCCAAAACCAAACCTGACCGCACAATTTCGATCCGTCAGTATAGAAATTTACGGAACGCCTCCTGCCTGGTGTCCTCCCAGACCAAGATTCCCTGGTCGGTATTAATGTACAGTAGTGACGTTCAAATACGCTCCTTGGAGTAGTGTAATCCACGTTCAATGGCAAGTTCCTGTCATTCAGGATCACCCCGTGGCCACAATTGTAGCCCCGCCATTGTAGTGTTGCTTCTTAATCGAATGGCCGATGAGGCCGCCGAATGCTTCCCTAATATGTCCAGTGGTATTAGGTGTAATAGGATGTTCAAGGCATCAGAAGGTGCAGTACGAAGGGCTCCAGTGATGCACATGGAAGCCATCCTCTGTATCCTTGCGAGAAGGTTGTTATTGGTGGCCTTCTCCAAAGCAGGCCACCAGACGATGACTCCGTACAGGAGTATTGGACGGACCACCGCTGTATAGATCCAGTGAGCAATTTTCCGACTAAAGCCCCATCGCTTACCAATGGCCTTCTTACAGGAGTATAAAGCTATAGTCGCCTTCTTCACCCGCTCCTCCAAATTCCGTCTGAAGTTCAGCTTCCTGTCCAGGAATACGCCAAGATACTTGGCTCCATCAGCGAAGACGATTTCAGTGCCGTTGAGAGAAATGGGATCGAAGGATCGTTGAGAGAAATGGGATCCTAGTGAAAAGAACAAGTTCCGTTTTGGTCGGATTAACCCCCAGACCGCAACCCCTTGCCCAGATAGATAGCTCTGTGAGAGCCCGTTTCAGGATATCTCTAATTGTAGATAGAAACTTCCCATTTACGGCCATGGCCACGTCGTCAGCATATGCGACTACGCTGCAGCCTTGCCCCTCCAACGATACTAGCACTGGGTTTAGCGCCAAGTTCCAGAGAAGTGGTGATAGAACGCCACCTTGTGGCGTTCCCCTGTTCACAAATCGGGATATTTCCGACGTTCCCAGTTTAGACGTTATCCGCCTGTTGACAAGCAGATTTCCAATCAATGAGATGATCACAGAATTCACTCCTAGACTAGATAGTGCCGCTATTATTGAGTCCGGTGTTATGTTGTTAAAAGCCCCTTCTATATCCAGAAAAGGCTGTCATAGTGTATTCTCCTGCCGAGAGCGATTTCTTGATGGTACCTACAAGCTCGTGTAGAGCTGTTTCAGTTGACCTTCCCTTGCTGTAGGCATGTTGCCTCGTTGATAGCAGTTTAGGGTCAATGATTCTACGTAAGTAAGAGTCTATCACACGCTCCATTGTCTTCAATAGGAACGATGATAGCCTTATTGGTCTGAAATCCTTTGGGACAGTGTGTGAGCTCTTTCCAGCTTTTGGAATGAACACTACTCTTGTCTCCCTCCATTTCAAAGGAATATACGCTGTGTTTATGCAGCAAGTGAAAAGACTGCATAGCCAAGGGGAAATGTAGTCCGACACATGCTTCAATTCAGGTGGAATGATACCGTCAGGTCCCGGAGATTTGTAAGGTTTGAAGCTTTTAATCGCCCAGGTCAATGTTGGTACATTAACTATCTCCGAAGCAATGTCCGCCATGCTAGCGTCAGAGCATTCCAACGCCTGTAGTGACATATGAGAATTGCCCGGAAAATGGATGTCCAGTAGGAAGCTAAGTGATTCTCCACTGGAGGTGGTCCACACCCCCACTGGATCCTTCAAATAGCCTAATGTGTAAGGGGTAGAAGCCAGAACCTTTCGCAGCCTGGATGCCTCGGAAACGTCCTCTATGTTATCACAGAATTTTTTCCAAGAATCGCATTTTGCCGTTCTAATCTTCTTCTTATAGGTCCTAAGCTGCAGCTTGTATGCCGACCAATCCTCGTCCGCTCTTGAAGACTTTGCCTTGTTAAGGAGTTTTCTGCAGGAGTCTCTACCCTGCTGCAGCTCGCTAGACCACCATGGTGGTTTCTTCTTGCCCTTAGGCCTTGCCACTGGACAAGAAGAATCTAAAGACTTGTTAAAAACCGTCGTAATATGATCTACAAGACAATCAATGTCCGCAGAATTGCGCGGTTCGGTTAAGGGTATTGTTTCCAATAACCCAGCAAAGGTTTTCCTATACTTAACCCAATCTGTCCTCTTCAGATTCCTGGGGACACTCTCCGTTGGGTCCTTTTCTCTAAGTAAGAATTCGATATAGCAATGGTCAGAAAAGGAGTGGTCATCCAACACCCTCCAACCATCAATTTTGTCAAATAGTGTATCTGATACAAAGGTAGCGTCAAGAACCTCCCTTCTAATACTAGTCACAAAGGTCGGTTCATTTCCCTTGTTACATATATACAGGTTAGTACTTAGTAAAAACTCAAAAAGCAACTCACCTCTTTGTTTATGTCCGTACTTCCCCAGATCGGATGATGCGCATTGACGTCACAGCACAGCACCAGTTGGTGTGCAGTCCCTTCGGCTTTCCGGATCAGATTTGCCACGCTGTCCGGGGGAATAGGCCCAGGATCGGAAAAATAAACGGAGGCGATCCAGATTGATTTACCATCTGTCGTCAGGCGAACCAGCAATGCAGCCGTTGCTGCTTTACAGTGGTGAAGATTTATCTGTAGGAGCCGCATCATTTGCAACTGCCTGCACATCCATCTTCACCACCGTGATTTCGGCTTCGTCCTCCGTGCTTTCAAGGAGGTTGTCGTAGAATAAGCCAGTAGCATCCCCTAACAGCTCAGAATCGGATGTTAAGTATCCATCTTCCTCCATAGCTGTGTGGGAACCCACCTCAGCTTGAGCTTCACCAGAGGTCCCCTCCCCAGCAGACTTCTCTACTAGCTTGACGATCTCTGGGATTGGTCCCTGATCGGTTTTATAGACCTTGATCGTAATCTGCCCAAATCCGTAGGAAATGATGCTGTTTGTCTCGGTTAAACGCGGGAGGGATTCGGCATTAAGTAACAGTGTTACCTGCCGACGTGCCCCCTCTGCATCACCAAATCTACCAATCTTCCAATTGTGCGCTGGAAGATCAGGATTGCAGACCTTCAGCATCTTTAGCACAGATTCCCCATCCCCAGGAGTTGCCGGAAGCCAAGCATGCGCTCTGGGTCGGGACGGGATGTCATGCTTCTGCACAACATCCAGTTTTGCTCCCGGCCAGAGCTCTCCTAGTTTGCTGACGGCAGCCCTGTAAAGGGATAATGAGCGTTGGTCAGCAAAAGCCACCAGCTTAGCACGGCCTTGGTGCCAGCCTGCCTCGCGGCAGGTTGGAGGTGGACCTGGCATATCCTCAAGGACAGTGAAGAATACTTCGGCTAGTTTAGCCTCCACATAACTCCACTTGTCCTTGGGGATAGTGCCATCTTCATCTCCCCTGTTAATGATAGCCATTACAAGGTTGTCTTTGACAATCTGACTAAACGACTTCGGCACAGCGTTGCCGGCCATTTTAGTACGTTTAGGTAATGGTTTCTCATCTGGCGAGCGCAGCCTTTTACTCGCCTTCGAGGTACTAGCAACCTGTTTATCAGGTACACTAGTCTTAGCTGAGAGGTCCTGTTCTTCAGTGACCTTCTTAGCCCATGTGAGCGACTCTCTCTGTCTATCAGACAGCTTCGCTTGGTCGAGTTTGCCTATCGATAATCTTAAGGCATAGTCTCCTCTGATTTTATTTCGCCTTTGACGGATGGACGTGATTGACCCCAGTCTTACCAGACTTGGACCCCTCCTTAGCTGCATTCCCAAGGTGACCGGATTTGTCCATAGCCTTCATGGGTTTGCTGCCAGTGATGGAGATTGTAGTCGGACTGACAACGAACCCCAACCCGCTAGAGCTTTGACCAGAGGTCGCAGCGTTTTCTAAATGGCCGGACTCCTGGGTCTTAGCCTTCGGACAACTGCTAGATGAGCTAGCAGCGGACTGTGAGGCAGAGCCTCGAATTTTGTTTTTGTTTTTGTTTGTTTTGGAAGAGTTCATTTTGGTTCCCATGAGTGCAGGGGAAAAATTATGCCGACCGCGTCATAGCCCCCAGTAACGCAGCAAGGGCGGCCTACTGCCTCTACCTACTCACTGAGGTACCCAGGTATCAGTGAGGCTCCGTTAAAATACAGTCGGCTACCCCTGACTGCAACCCATCCGATAAGCACGGGTCGCGTGACACTCCGGATTAGGGCTGAGTAATCTTTAGTCGTGCACCTTCAAGGTTCCGAACTTAACACAGGTTCAGGAAGTGGTACTGATACAGTAAAACCTCTTCCATTAGCATCAAGTAAGGAGCCGCAGTACACTTAAGCCACCGCATCGCGACAAGATTGTTACTCATGGTGGTGGGGTTGTGGTTACAAAACTCTTCGTTTTATTGCTGATGTTCTTGATGCTGCTTTTGCAGGTATAGCTGCTATTGTTGTTGAAGAAGAAGCTGATGTTTTTTATGCTGTTTTTGAGTTATAACTGTGGCCGCTATTGTTGTTGAAGAAAAAGCCCTTATTTTGTTGCTGATGCTTCTGCTGTTACAGGGTTCTTGACTGAACCTGTTTCATCATTATGGCTCTCTTTTTCCGCTTTGTATTAATTGACAAATGTTTGTTGATTTCACATTTTTCTCGAGGTAAACTTTTAATTTTTCTGTTGTTAATATATTCTCTTAATCATGAGATATTCGCAAAATTATTTATATAGTGTAGTTCTTGTAATATGTTTGCACAATATTAATATATTAAATGATTTTGTTATTTGTGTTTTATATTTTTGTTCCCTTTTTTTTATTTTTATTATCGCCATATGTGATAAAACTCCTTTACTGATACATGTTAAACCATTTAGTTTAATTAAAAGAAAAATACCTCTTCAGTTCAGTGTCAAATGATTAATTCCTTGTTCCTTATTTTACCAATTCTTCATATCATTAATTTTTCCATAGTTTGATTGATTGTGTATAAAAATAGCTGACTTGAGTCGTAAACTAAAATACATTTATTAAGTGACTAAATGAAGTCATCGGCCACTTTAGGAACATAATCACGCTACAATTGCAAGCGTTTTTAAATAAACCATGAACTGTTAAAAATATGTTACTGGAACGCAAACGCCTTAAGCCAAAATAAAGAAGAACTCTCGTGTTTCGTAAAAGAAAAGCAAATCGATATAATGCTTGTCTCTGAAACTCATTTGATTTCTAAAAGTCAATTCTCATTGCGTGGTTATATTTTGTATGATACAAAAAATCCAAGAGGCACAGCATGTGGTGGCTCAGCCATTCTTATTACTTCTCGACCGATTTGTGATCATTGTGAAGAATATCTTCAAGCTACTATAATCTGCTTTGAGGAATTTGATAACAATTTAGTTATATCATCAATATATTCCCCACGAAGATTTTCTATAACGGAAAGTCAAAAGATTTTTTGAATCACTTGGCCGTCGTTTTATTGCTGTGTTTTGTTTTGTTTGGCTCAATTTCTAATATGGGCCTAGATGATATCTCAAGCGGAGAACATACTTGCCTACAGATATACAAAAGATTCCCGATATAATCGATTTTGGAGTAACAAAGATTTTGTATTTGTATTTGTATTTGTATTTGTATTTGTATTTGTATTTGTATTTGTATTTGTATTTGTATTTGTATTTGTATTTGTATTTGTATTTGTATTTGTATTTGTATTTGTATTTGTATTTGTATTTGTATTTGTATTTGTATTTGTATTTGTATTTGTATTTGTATTTGTATTTGTATTTGTATTTGTATTTGTATTTGTATTTGTATTTGTATTTGTATTTGTATTTGTATTTGTATTTGTATTTGTATTTGTATTTGTATTTGTATTTGTATTTGTATTTGTATTTGTATTTGTATTTGTATTTGTATTTGTATTTGTATTTGTATTTGTATTTGTATTTGTATTTGTATTTGTATTTGTATTTGTATTTGTATTTGTATTTGTATTTGTATTTGTATTTGTATTTGTATTTGTATTTGTATTTGTATTTGTATTTGTATTTGTATTTGTATTTGTATTTGTATTTGTATTTGTATTTGTATTTGTATTTGTATTTGTATTTGTATTTGTATTTGTATTTGTATTTGTATTTGTATTTGTATTTGTATTTGTATTTGTATTTGTATTTGTATTTGTATTTGTATTTGTATTTGTATTTGTATTTGTATTTGTATTTGTATTTGTATTTGTATTTGTATTTGTATTTGTATTTGTATTTGTATTTGTATTTGTATTTGTATTTGTATTTGTATTTGTATTTGTATTTGTATTTGTATTTGTATTTGTATTTGTATTTGTATTTGTATTTGTATTTGTATTTGTATTTGTATTTGTATTTGTATTTGTATTTGTATTTGTATTTGTATTTGTATTTGTATTTGTATTTGTATTTGTATTTGTATTTGTATTTGTATTTGTATTTGTATTTGTATTTGTATTTGTATTTGTATTTGTATTTGTATTTGTATTTGTATTTGTATTTGTATTTGTATTTGTATTTGTATTTGTATTTGTATTTGTATTTGTATTTGTATTTGTATTTGTATTTGTATTTGTATTTGTATTTGTATTTGTATTTGTATTTGTATTTGTATTTGTATTTGTATTTGTATTTGTATTTGTATTTGTATTTGTATTTGTATTTGTATTTGTATTTGTATTTGTATTTGTATTTGTATTTGTATTTGTATTTGTATTTGTATTTGTATTTGTATTTGTATTTGTATTTGTATTTGTATTTGTATTTGTATTTGTATTTGTATTTGTATTTGTATTTGTATTTGTATTTGTATTTGTATTTGTATTTGTATTTGTATTTGTATTTGTATTTGTATTTGTATTTGTATTTGTATTTGTATTTGTATTTGTATTTGTATTTGTATTTGTATTTGTATTTGTATTTGTATTTGTATTTGTATTTGTATTTGTATTTGTATTTGTATTTGTATTTGTATTTGTATTTGTATTTGTATTTGTATTTGTATTTGTATTTGTATTTGTATTTGTATTTGTATTTGTATTTGTATTTGTATTTGTATTTGTATTTGTATTTGTATTTGTATTTGTATTTGTATTTGTATTTGTATTTGTATTTGTATTTGTATTTGTATTTGTATTTGTATTTGTATTTGTATTTGTATTTGTATTTGTATTTGTATTTGTATTTGTATTTGTATTTGTATTTGTATTTGTATTTGTATTTGTATTTGTATTTGTATTTGTATTTGTATTTGTATTTGTATTTGTATTTGTATTTGTATTTGTATTTGTATTTGTATTTGTATTTGTATTTGTATTTGTATTTGTATTTGTATTTGTATTTGTATTTGTATTTGTATTTGTATTTGTATTTGTATTTGTATTTGTATTTGTATTTGTATTTGTATTTGTATTTGTATTTGTATTTGTATTTGTATTTGTATTTGTATTTGTATTTGTATTTGTATTTGTATTTGTATTTGTATTTGTATTTGTATTTGTATTTGTATTTGTATTTGTATTTGTATTTGTATTTGTATTTGTATTTGTATTTGTATTTGTATTTGTATTTGTATTTGTATTTGTATTTGTATTTGTATTTGTATTTGTATTTGTATTTGTATTTGTATTTGTATTTGTATTTGTATTTGTATTTGTATTTGTATTTGTATTTGTATTTGTATTTGTATTTGTATTTGTATTTGTATTTGTATTTGTATTTGTATTTGTATTTGTATTTGTATTTGTATTTGTATTTGTATTTGTATTTGTATTTGTATTTGTATTTGTATTTGTATTTGTATTTGTATTTGTATTTGTATTTGTATTTGTATTTGTATTTGTATTTGTATTTGTATTTGTATTTGTATTTGTATTTGTATTTGTATTTGTATTTGTATTTGTATTTGTATTTGTATTTGTATTTGTATTTGTATTTGTATTTGTATTTGTATTTGTATTTGTATTTGTATTTGTATTTGTATTTGTATTTGTATTTGTATTTGTATTTGTATTTGTATTTGTATTTGTATTTGTATTTGTATTTGTATTTGTATTTGTATTTGTATTTGTATTTGTATTTGTATTTGTATTTGTATTTGTATTTGTATTTGTATTTGTATTTGTATTTGTATTTGTATTTGTATTTGTATTTGTATTTGTATTTGTATTTGTATTTGTATTTGTATTTGTATTTGTATTTGTATTTGTATTTGTATTTGTATTTGTATTTGTATTTGTATTTGTATTTGTATTTGTATTTGTATTTGTATTTGTATTTGTATTTGTATTTGTATTTGTATTTGTATTTGTATTTGTATTTGTATTTGTATTTGTATTTGTATTTGTATTTGTATTTGTATTTGTATTTGTATTTGTATTTGTATTTGTATTTGTATTTGTATTTGTATTTGTATTTGTATTTGTATTTGTATTTGTATTTGTATTTGTATTTGTATTTGTATTTGTATTTGTATTTGTATTTGTATTTGTATTTGTATTTGTATTTGTATTTGTATTTGTATTTGTATTTGTATTTGTATTTGTATTTGTATTTGTATTTGTATTTGTATTTGTATTTGTATTTGTATTTGTATTTGTATTTGTATTTGTATTTGTATTTGTATTTGTATTTGTATTTGTATTTGTATTTGTATTTGTATTTGTATTTGTATTTGTATTTGTATTTGTATTTGTATTTGTATTTGTATTTGTATTTGTATTTGTATTTGTATTTGTATTTGTATTTGTATTTGTATTTGTATTTGTATTTGTATTTGTATTTGTATTTGTATTTGTATTTGTATTTGTATTTGTATTTGTATTTGTATTTGTATTTGTATTTGTATTTGTATTTGTATTTGTATTTGTATTTGTATTTGTATTTGTATTTGTATTTGTATTTGTATTTGTATTTGTATTTGTATTTGTATTTGTATTTGTATTTGTATTTGTATTTGTATTTGTATTTGTATTTGTATTTGTATTTGTATTTGTATTTGTATTTGTATTTGTATTTGTATTTGTATTTGTATTTGTATTTGTATTTGTATTTGTATTTGTATTTGTATTTGTATTTGTATTTGTATTTGTATTTGTATTTGTATTTGTATTTGTATTTGTATTTGTATTTGTATTTGTATTTGTATTTGTATTTGTATTTGTATTTGTATTTGTATTTGTATTTGTATTTGTATTTGTATTTGTATTTGTATTTGTATTTGTATTTGTATTTGTATTTGTATTTGTATTTGTATTTGTATTTGTATTTGTATTTGTATTTGTATTTGTATTTGTATTTGTATTTGTATTTGTATTTGTATTTGTATTTGTATTTGTATTTGTATTTGTATTTGTATTTGTATTTGTATTTGTATTTGTATTTGTATTTGTATTTGTATTTGTATTTGTATTTGTATTTGTATTTGTATTTGTATTTGTATTTGTATTTGTATTTGTATTTGTATTTGTATTTGTATTTGTATTTGTATTTGTATTTGTATTTGTATTTGTATTTGTATTTGTATTTGTATTTGTATTTGTATTTGTATTTGTATTTGTATTTGTATTTGTATTTGTATTTGTATTTGTATTTGTATTTGTATTTGTATTTGTATTTGTATTTGTATTTGTATTTGTATTTGTATTTGTATTTGTATTTGTATTTGTATTTGTATTTGTATTTGTATTTGTATTTGTATTTGTATTTGTATTTGTATTTGTATTTGTATTTGTATTTGTATTTGTATTTGTATTTGTATTTGTATTTGTATTTGTATTTGTATTTGTATTTGTATTTGTATTTGTATTTGTATTTGTATTTGTATTTGTATTTGTATTTGTATTTGTATTTGTATTTGTATTTGTATTTGTATTTGTATTTGTATTTGTATTTGTATTTGTATTTGTATTTGTATTTGTATTTGTATTTGTATTTGTATTTGTATTTGTATTTGTATTTGTATTTGTATTTGTATTTGTATTTGTATTTGTATTTGTATTTGTATTTGTATTTGTATTTGTATTTGTATTTGTATTTGTATTTGTATTTGTATTTGTATTTGTATTTGTATTTGTATTTGTATTTGTATTTGTATTTGTATTTGTATTTGTATTTTTGTTGTATTTGTAATTTGTATTTGTATTTGTATTGTTTGTATTTGTATTTGTATTTGTATTTGTATTTGTATTTGTATTTGTATTGTGTTGTGGGGTGGTGGGTTTTGTATTTGTATGGTTTGGTTTTGGTTTTGGTTGTGTTTGTGTTGTTGTTTTTGTTTTTGTATTTGTTTTGTATTTGTATTTGTATTTGTATTTGTATTTGTATTTGTATTTGTATTTGTATTTGTATTTGTATTTGTATTTGTATTTGTATTTGTATTTGTATTTGTATTTGTATTTGTATTTGTATTTGTATTTGTATTTGTATTTGTATTTGTATTTGTATTTGTATTTGTATTTGTATTTGTATTTGTATTTGTATTTGTATTTGTATTTGTATTTGTATTTGTATTTTTGTATTTGTATTTGTATTTGTATTTGTATTTGTATTTGTATTTGTATTTGTATTTGTTTTTGTATTTGTATTTGTATTTGTATTTGTATTTGTATTTGTATTTGTATTTGTATTTGTATTTGTATTTGTATTTGTATTTGTATTTGTATTTGTATTTGTATTTGTATTTGTATTTGTATTTGTATTTGTATTTGTATTTGTATTTGTATTTGTATTTGTATTTGTATTTGTATTTGTATTTGTATTTGTATTTGTATTTGTATTTGTATTTGTATTTGTATTTGTATTTGTATTTGTATTTGTATTTGTATTTGTATTTGTATTTGTATTTGTATTTGTATTTGTATTTGTATTTGTATTTGTATTTGTATTTGTATTTGTATTTGTATTTGTATTTGTATTTGTATTTGTATTTGTATTTGTATTTGTATTTGTATTTGTATTTGTATTTGTATTTGTATTTGTATTTGTATTTGTATTTGTATTTGTATTTGTATTTGTATTTGTATTTGTATTTGTATTTGTATTTGTATTTGTATTTGTATTTGTATTTGTATTTGTATTTGTATTTGTATTTGTATTTGTATTTGTATTTGTATTTGTATTTTGTATTTGTATTTGTATTTGTATTTGTATTTGTATTTGTATTTGTATTTGTATTTGTATTTGTATTTGTATTTGTATTTGTATTTGTATTTGTATTTGTATTTGTATTTGTATTTGTATTTGTATTTGTATTTGTATTTGTATTTGTATTTGTATTTGTATTTGTATTTGTATTTGTATTTGTATTTGTATTTGTATTTGTATTTGTATTTGTATTTGTATTTGTATTTTATGTATTTGTATTTGTATTTGTATTTGTATTTGTATTTGTATTTGTATTTGTATTTGTATTTGTATTTGTATTTGTATTTGTATTTGTATTTGTATTTGTATTTGTATTTGTATTTGTATTTGTATTTGTATTTGTATTTGTATTTGTATTTGTATTTTGTATTTGTATTTGTATTTGTATTTGTATTTGTATTTGTATTTGTATTTGTATTTGTATTTGTATTTGTATTTGTATTTGTATTTGTATTTGTATTTGTATTTGTATTTGTATTTGTATTTGTATTTGTATTTGTATTTGTATTTGTATTTGTATTTGTATTTGTATTTGTATTTGTATTTGTATTTGTATTTGTATTTGTATTTGTATTTGTATTTGTATTGTTTTGTATTTGTATTTGTATTTGTATTTGTATTTGTATTTGTATTTGTATTTGTATTTGTATTTGTATTTGTATTTGTATTTGTATTTGTATTTGTATTTGTATTTGTATTTGTATTTGTATTTGTATTTGTATTTGTATTTGTATTTGTATTTGTATTTGTATTTGTATTTGTATTTGTATTTGTATTTGTATTTGTATTTGTATTTGTATTTGTATTTGTATTTGTATTTGTATTTGTATTTGTATTTGTATTTGTATTTGTATTTGTATTTGTATTTGTATTTGTATTTGTATTTGTATTTGTATTTGTATTTGTATTTGTATTTGTATTTGTATTTGTATTTGTATTTGTATTTGTATTTGTATTTGTATTTGTATTTGTATTTGTATTTGTATTTGTATTTGTATTTGTATTTGTATTTGTATTTGTATTTGTATTTGTATTTGTATTTGTATTTGTATTTGTATTTGTATTTGTATTTGTATTTGTATTTGTATTTGTATTTGTATTTGTATTTGTATTTGTATTTGTATTTGTATTTGTATTTGTATTTGTATTTGTATTTGTATTTGTATTTGTATTTGTATTTGTATTTGTATTTGTATTTGTATTTGTATTTGTATTTGTATTTGTATTTGTATTTGTATTTGTATTTGTATTTGTATTTGTATTTGTATTTGTATTTGTATTTGTATTTGTATTTGTATTTGTATTTTGTATTTGTATTTGTATTTGTATTTGTATTTGTATTTGTATTTGTATTTGTATTTGTATTTGTATTTGTATTTGTATTTGTATTTGTATTTGTATTTGTATTTGTATTTGTATTTGTATTTGTATTTGTATTTGTATTTGTATTTGTATTTGTATTTGTATTTGTATTTGTATTTGTATTTGTATTTGTATTTGTATTTGTATTTGTATTTGTATTTGTATTTGTATTTGTATTTGTATTTGTATTTGTATTTGTATTTGTATTTGTATTTGTTATTATTTGTATTTGTATTTGTATTTGTATTTGTATTTGTATTTGTATTTGTATTTGTATTTGTATTTGTATTTGTATTTGTATTTGTATTTGTATTTGTATTTGTATTTGTATTTGTATTTGTATTTGTATTTGTATTTGTATTTGTATTTGTATTTGTATTTGTATTTGTATTTGTATTTGTATTTGTATTTGTATTTGTATTTGTATTTGTATTTGTATTTGTATTTGTATTTGTATTTGTATTTGTATTTGTATTTGTATTTGTATTTGTATTTGTATTTGTATTTGTATTTGTATTTGTATTTGTATTTGTATTTGTATTTGTATTTGTATTTGTATTTGTATTTGTATTTGTATTTGTATTTGTATTTGTATTTGTATTTGTATTTTGTATTTGTATTTGTATTTGTATTTGTATTTGTATTTGTATTTGTATTTGTATTTGTATTTGTATTTGTATTTGTATTTGTATTTGTATTTGTATTTGTATTTGTATTTGTATTTGTATTTGTATTTGTATTTGTATTTGTATTTGTATTTGTATTTGTATTTGTATTTGTATTTGTATTTGTATTTGTATTTGTATTTGTATTTGTATTTGTATTTGTATTTGTATTTGTATTTGTATTTGTATTTGTATTTGTATTTGTATTTGTATTTGTATTTGTATTTGTATTTGTATTTGTATTTGTATTTGTATTTGTATTTGTATTTGTATTTGTATTTGTATTTGTATTTGTATTTGTATTTGTATTTGTATTTGTATTTGTATTTGTATTTGTATTTGTATTTGTATTTGTATTTGTATTTGTATTTGTATTTGTATTTGTATTTGTATTTGTATTTGTATTTGTATTTGTATTTGTATTTGTATTTGTATTTGTATTTGTATTTGTATTTGTATTTGTATTTGTATTTGTATTTGTATTTGTATTTGTATTTGTATTTGTATTTGTATTTGTATTTGTATTTGTATTTGTATTTGTATTTGTATTTGTATTTGTATTTGTATTTGTATTTGTATTTGTATTTGTATTTGTATTTGTATTTGTATTTGTATTTGTATTTGTATTTGTATTTGTATTTGTATTTGTATTTGTATTTGTATTTGTATTTGTATTTGTATTTGTATTTGTATTTGTATTTGTATTTGTATTTGTATTTGTATTTGTATTTGTATTTGTATTTGTATTTGTATTTGTATTTGTATTTGTATTTGTATTTGTATTTGTATTTGTATTTGTATTTGTATTTGTATTTGTATTTGTATTTGTATTTGTATTTGTATTTGTATTTGTATTTGTATTTGTATTTGTATTTGTATTTGTATTTGTATTTGTATTTGTATTTGTATTTGTATTTGTATTTGTATTTGTATTTGTATTTGTATTTGTATTTGTATTTGTATTTGTATTTGTATTTGTATTTGTATTTGTATTTGTATTTGTATTTGTATTTGTATTTGTATTTGTATTTGTATTTGTATTTGTATTTGTATTGTATTTGTATTTGTATTTGTATTTGTATTTGTATTTGTATTTGTATTTGTATTTGTATTTGTATTTGTATTTGTATTTGTATTTGTATTTGTATTTGTATTTGTATTTGTATTTGTATTTGTATTTGTATTTGTATTTGTATTTGTATTTGTATTTGTATTTGTATTTGGTATTTGTATTTGTATTTGTATTTGTATTTGTATTTGTATTTGTATTTGTATTTGTATTTGTATTTGTATTTGTATTTGTATTTGTATTTGTATTTGTATTTGTATTTGTATTTGTATTTGTATTTGTATTTGTATTTGTATTTGTATTTGTATTTGTATTTGTATTTGTATTTGTATTTGTATTTGTATTTGTATTTGTATTTGTATTTGTATTTGTATTTGTATTTGTATTTGTATTTGTATTTGTATTTGTATTTGTATTTGTATTTGTATTTGTATTTGTATTTGTATTTGTATTTGTATTTGTATTTGTATTTGTATTTGTATTTGTATTTGTATTTGTATTTGTATTTGTATTTGTATTTGTATTTGTATTTGTATTTGTATTTGTATTTGTATTTGTATTTGTATTTGTATTTGTATTTGTATTTGTATTTGTATTTGTATTTGTATTTGTATTTGTATTTGTATTTGTATTTGTATTTGTATTTGTATTTGTATTTGTATTTGTATTTGTATTTGTATTTGTATTTGTATTTGTATTTGTATTTGTATTTGTATTTGTATTTGTATTTGTATTTGTATTTGTATTTGTATTTGTATTTGTATTTGTATTTGTATTTGTATTTGTATTTGTATTTGTATTTGTATTTGTATTTGTATTTGTATTTGTATTTGTATTTGTATTTGTATTTGTATTTGTATTTGTATTTGTATTTGTATTTGTATTTGTATTTGTATTTGTATTTGTATTTGTATTTGTATTTGTATTTGTATTTGTATTTGTATTTGTATTTGTATTTGTATTTGTATTTGTATTTGTATTTGTATTTGTATTTGTATTTGTATTTGTATTTGTATTTGTATTTGTATTTGTATTTGTATTTGTATTTGTATTTGTATTTGTATTTGTATTTGTATTTGTATTTGTATTTGTATTTGTATTTGTATTTGTATTTGTATTTGTATTTGTATTTGTATTTGTATTTGTATTTGTATTTGTATTTGTATTTGTATTTGTATTTGTATTTGTATTTGTATTTGTATTTGTATTTGTATTTGTATTTGTATTTGTATTTGTATTTGTATTTGTATTTGTATTTGTATTTGTATTTGTATTTGTATTTGTATTTGTATTTTATTTGTATTTGTATTTGTATTTGTATTTGTATTTGTATTTGTATTTGTATTTGTATTTGTATTTGTATTTGTATTTGTATTTGTATTTGTATTTGTATTTGTATTTGTATTTGTATTTGTATTTGTATTTGTATTTGTATTTGTATTTGTATTTGTATTTGTATTTGTATTTGTATTTGTATTTGTATTTGTATTTGTATTTGTATTTGTATTTGTATTTGTATTTGTATTTGTATTTGTATTTGTATTTGTATTTGTATTTGTATTTGTATTTGTATTTGTATTTGTATTTGTATTTGTATTTGTATTTGTATTTGTATTTGTATTTGTATTTGTATTTGTATTTGTATTTGTATTTGTATTTGTATTTGTATTTGTATTTGTATTTGTATTTGTATTTGTATTTGTATTTGTATTTGTATTTGTATTTGTATTTGTATTTGTATTTGTATTTGTATTTGTATTTGTATTTGTATTTGTATTTGTATTTGTATTTGTATTTGTATTTGTATTTGTATTTGTATTTGTATTTGTATTTGTATTTGTATTTGTATTTATTTGTATTTGTATTTGTATTTGTATTTGTATTGTATTTGTATTTGTATTTGTATTTGTATTTGTATTTGTATTTGTATTTGTATTTGTATTTGTATTTGTATTTGTATTTGTATTTGTATTTGTATTTGTATTTGTATTTGTATTTGTATTTGTATTTGTATTTGTATTTGTATTTGTATTTGTATTTGTATTTGTATTTGTATTTGTATTTGTATTTGTATTTGTATTTGTATTTGTATTTGTATTTGTATTTGTATTGTATTTGTATTTGTATTTGTATTTGTATTTGTATTTG